>JACEFZ010006228.1:202500-325265 GCA_014155875.1 Cepaea nemoralis | reverse complement strand
AGCTGATTGTTGATTTTTTGGCAAGATTACGCTCAGTAGTTTGCCATTGCTTTCTGAGGGCCGGCTCACATACCCTGTAAGTTACCGACGCGATTCGACCACTGCTGATTCTCACCGTCGCATACATACATACATACATACATACATACATACATACATACATACATACATACATACATACATACATACATACATACATACATACATACATACATACATACATACATACATACATACATACATACATACATACATACATACATACATACATACATACATACATACATACATACATACATACATACATACATACATACATACATACATACATACATACATACATACATACATACATACATACATACATACATACATACATACATACATACATACATACATACATACATACATACATACATACATACATACATACATACATACATACATACATACATACATACATACATACATACATACATACATACATACATACATACATACATACATACATACATACATACATACATACATACATACATACATACATACATACATACATACATACATACATACATACATACATACATACATACATACATACATACATACATACATACATACATACATACATACATACATACATACATACATACATACATACATACATACATACATACATACATACATACATACATACATACATACATACATACATACATACATACATACATACATACATACATACATACATACATACATACATACATACATACATACATACATACATACATACATACATACATACATACATACATACATACATACATACATACATACATACATACATACATACATACATACATACATACATACATACATACATACATACATACATACATACATACATACATACATACATACATACATACATACATACATACATACATACATACATACATACATACATACATACATACATACATACATACATACATACATACATACATACATACATACATACATACATACATACATACATACATACATACATACATACATACATACATACATACATACATACATACATACATACATACATACATACATACATACATACATACATACATACATACATACATACATACATACATACATACATACATACATACATACATACATACATACATACATACATACATACATACATACATACATACATACATACATACATACATACATACATACATACATACATACATACATACATACATACATACATACATACATACATACATACATACATACATACATACATACATACATACATACATACATACATACATACATACATACATACATACATACATACATACATACATACATACATACATACATACATACATACATACATACATACATACATACATACATACATACATACATACATACATACATACATACATACATACATACATACATACATACATACATACATACATACATACATACATACATACATACATACATACATACATACATACATACATACATACATACATACATACATACATACATACATACATACATACATACATACATACATACATACATACATACATACATACATACATACATACATACATACATACATACATACATACATACATACATACATACATACATACATACATACATACATACATACATACATACATACATACATACATACAACAAACAACAAACAAACAAAACAATCAAACAAACAAACAAACAAACATACAAACGTCCGTCCGTCCGTCCGTCCGTCCGTCCGTCCGTCCGTCGGTGCGTGGGTGCGTGCGTCTGTCTGTCTGTCTGTCCTGTCTGCAGTGCGTGCGTGCGTGCGTGCGTGTGCTGTGCGTGCGTGCGTGCGTGTGTGTGGGTAGGCAGGCAGGCAATTAATTATATAACACATATCCACACATATACACACATACACACAGCATGACACATATACATGCAAACCGCAAGCACACTACACACATATACATGATCCAGTACTCTCTCTTTTTCGTCATCTCTTCTCATCTCTCTCGTGTCGGTCTGCTCTCTCATCTCTACTCTCTCTCTCTCTCTCTGCTCTCTCGATCCTCGTCTCTGCTGTCTCTCTCTCTCGCTCTGTCTGTCTCTCTCTCTCTCGTCTCTCTCTCTCTGCCCTCTCTCTCTCTACTCTCTCTCTCACAACACACCATAATTCCCATTCATACACGAATATACAAAGCAAAGCAGACCATACACTCCTTCCCATACCGCCATATATATGCCTACATGACGTAATCGCGACACATGCATGGATCTAAGACTCTGCTGATCGTGCGAGAGATAGCGCAACATGACCGTCCACGCTTTCCACCGGCATGCACATAATGATGATGGCTGGCCTGAGAATACTGCGTATGTAGTCAACTCAGACTCTACGTAATCTCCTAGCATGGTTGATATTTTAAATAGCACATGGCTTTTTGTTACAGCGTATCTGTTTTATGGGGTCCACATTATGACGTAATTATAATGCACGACATCTGAAAAACCGATCCGATATCTAAAAAGAGCCATCTAGATGTATAAATACACGACGACAGTTTAATTATAACCTCCTAGATACCACAGCCTCGGCTGGGCAGACAGAACATTATTTATTCAACAGGCATCAAAGAACTACAGTCGACCGATATTCACAAGAGACCTGTTAAGTATTAAACATGTACACGAAAAATAGATAAAGGGATGGCAGTATTTGATTAGGCTTATCTTTACTTCCCTTTTGTACCGGATGGAGCATTTTTTTGGAATCTTTTATTCGCTCTTTTGAGGTTCTTATAAACTGGTATTCATTTCTCTAAGGTTGTTCTTGATAAAGTGACGATCACCGTCCTCGTACCTCTGTATACATTATATGTCTCTTTCTGGCCTCGTTGAACAGGACATTCTTGTCAGTTGATCACACTTATTCTATTGTTGTTTTTTATGAAGTGCATGATGGGTCTCAGACCCGGGTACGTCATGTACTTTCCTCCATCTTATTGTCTTACATGTTACTCCGGAACTCTTCTAAGGCATGCTCATCTATGTGTACTATCAACACCAGCGCTGGCAAATCGACATTGTAATTATAGTCAGTGCACGCTAATCACGATGAAATCACAATTTATATCTCAATGTAATGACAAGAAAACAATGACAAGCGATACAGAATTACGTGCAATCGATGCCTTATCACGGATAGAAATTACACATAATAGCAATTTTAAAATCTGTTATCGTTTTTTGTGGGCGCGATTTGGGGACATATGATGCCGGAAATTAAAAGAGAGGAAACTATGCTCTACAAACACTGAGCAAATAGTAGTTAGTTAGTCGTGGTTCCAACTTCACGCAACGGTCGTTTCCATTTGCTCCGTTCCCGTGCTAGTGACTATCACACAAATATGCTCCTCACTACTCAAGGTGACCAATGAATAGGACAGGAGTCTCGACAGAGCCAACAGCCCGCACAGAGTACTCTGTGCATAATGCCACCGACAGATCTCATTCATTCATTCATTCTGTAGCGGGCCTTGGCAGAACCTCGCTCCATGAACAACTTCCGGAAAACCTCTCGATCATAAGCAAGATGTCCCGCGTCTGATACACCCATCTGGAGATCATCCGCCACATCCTGCACCCATCTTCTCTTTGGCCTTCCTCTTCCTCTCGTCCAGGCATATACCCCTCCATTATTGTTCTCTTCCAAACTTCGTGACGTTTCAAGTGACCAAAATATTTCAATTTCATGTTTTTTACATCGTCTTTAAAAGCCACCGCCTTCATATTCACACTCTTGAAGTATGGTTGCATTTTGTTCTTTTCTTACCCTCATCGTCGATGGAAGCAAATAACACACTTGAAACATGTGTGAAGGACAACGTCAGTCGCCTACACATTTCTGTGGACGACATATGGCAGTCTGGCTCTTCACTGGCTATTGATGAGCTCATGTGGAATGTCCTGAGTGGAGTAATGTCGTTTCGTAGCTCAATCTCACTCAGCTCTACATATGGGCGGTAATTGTTGATGTTTACCAATCAGAGGAATCGTGCCTTCGATTGTACACATTACGAGCGCGTATTATATAATTCATTATATGGAAGAAGAACACACAGATTCTATAATATGAGCTCAATATTGAAGAAAAAAAATGAATATTAAGACAAATAAAACTGTGTATTATCAAACATACACACAAAACAAGCAGAACTACACAGGGACGTGTACCGAGCATGAGAGAGGAAGACATTGTTAAGTAGATAGAATCATGTCATTAGATAATCTACACATGGCTGCGCGAGGGTAAGGCAATCATGGCTGTTGTCCGAGCATGCAAGAAGAGGAAGACTGCTTAAGGTAGATAGAATATCAATGTCTTAGATATTTACACATGCAGCAGTAAGGCACTCATGGCTGTTGTTCCGGAGCATGCAAGAAGAGGATGCCTTAAGTAGATAGATCAATGTCTTAGATATTTCACATGGCAGCAGAGGGTAAAGCAATCATGGCTGTTGTCCGGAGCATGCAGAAGAGGCGACCGTAGGTAGATAGAATCAATGTCTAGATAATTTACACATGGCAGCAGGAGGGTAAGTGCATCATGCTGTTGTCCGGAGCCTGCATGAAGAGGCACAGACCTTAAGGTAGATAGATCAATGTCTTCGATAATTTACAACACATGCAGCAGAGGGTAGGCAATCATGGCTGTTGTCCGGAGCATGCAAGAAGAGGAAGACCTTAAGGTAGATGAGAATCAATGTCTTAGATATACACATGGCAGCAGAGGGTCAGGCAATCATGGCTGTTGTCCGAGCATGCAAGAAGAGGAAGACCTTAAGGTAGATAGAATCAATGTCTTAGATAATTTACACATGCAGCAGTGGGTCAGGCATCATGGCTTTGTGCGAGCATGGAGAAGAGGAAGACATTAGTAGACAGACTGTTCAAGGTCTTAGATACTTTACCATGGCAGCAGAGGGTAAGCACTCATGGCTGTTGTCCGGAGCATGCAAGAAGAGGAACGACATTAGGTAGCTAGAATCAAGGTCTTAGATACTACACATGGCAGCAGGAGGGTAGGCAAAAAATCATGGCTTTGTCGCGGAGCATAGGGAGAAGAGGAAGCATAAGTAGACAGATCAATGTCTAGATAATTTACACATGGCAGCCGAGGGTAGTGCATCATGGCTGTGTCCGGAGCATGCAAGCAGAGGAAGACTATAAGGTAGATAGAATCATGTCTTAGATATTTTACACATGGCAGCAGGAGCGGTAAGCAATCAGGCTTTTGTCCGGAGCATGCGGAGAAGAGGAGACATTAAGGTCGACAGAATCAATGTCTTAGATAATTTACACATGGCAGCAGAGGTAAGGCCATCATGCTGTTGTCCGGATGTAGGCAGAAGAGGAGACCTTAGGTAGCTAGAATCAACTGTGCTTAGATAATTACACATGTGCAGCAGCGAGTGTACAGGCAATCATGGCTTTGTGTCCGGAGCATGGAGAGAGGAAGACATTAAGGTAGACAGACAGAATCAATGTCTTGAGATAATTTACACATGGCAGCAGGAGTGTAGGCATCATGGCTGTTGTCCGGAGCATGCAGAAGAGGAGCTTAAGGTAGATCGAATCATGTCTTAGATAATTTACAACATGGCAGCAGATGTAAGGCAATCATGGCTTTTGTCCGGAGCATGGGAGTAAGAGGAAGACATTAAGTAGACAGAATCAATGTCTTAGATAATTTACACATGGCAGCAGGAGGGTAAGGCAATCATGGCTGTTGTCCGGAGAGCATGCAGAAGAGGAAGACCTTAAGGTAGATAGAATCAATGTCTTAGATAATTTACACATGGCAGCAGGAGGGTAAGGCAATCATGGCTTTTGTCCGGAGCATGGAGAAGAGGAAGACATTAAGGTAGACAGAATCAATGTCTTAGATAATTTACACATGGCAGCAGGAGGGTAAGCAATCATGGCTGTTGTCCGGAGCATGCAAGAAGAGGAAGACCTTAAGGTAGATAGAATCAATGTCTTAGATAATTACACATGCAGCAGGAGGGTAAGGCAATCATGGCTTTTGTCCGGAGCATGGGAGAAGAGGAAGACATTAAGGTAGACAGAATCAATGTCTTAGATAATTTACACACGGCAGCAGGAGGGTAAGGCAATCATGACTGTTGTCCGCTCGCTTTGAACTCAAACGTAGTCCATACACGTGCTACTACTTCTATTGCACTAGTCTATGTTTGCGTGTGGATTAGACTTTCACTCGCCAACGGGCGGACCCACTTCGACTTTCAGAGGTACTTGTAATTTACGGCAAGTCAAGACGGGAACTCTATGTTTAGTCCTCTGCACTGTGCGGATTGAACCTCTATCTCGGCATCAGCATCACTAGCGCGTGCTCGTATCCATTCGGCCATGTGCAACCTTCATCCAGGCCTATGACAGAGAGACATTTCTGAAGTACGTTCAGAAAGAGTTCAGCCCAGGATTGCAGCTTGCTTGCTTGCTGGCTTGCTTGAGACGGAATGGCCGTCGTCATCAACCTCGAACTGTACCGAATTGGTTTGTAATTTGGGGCCTTATAGTGTATCTACAGACTTCTTCTTTCGAAAATATAGATGCGTATATCTGCTTCTTGAAAGAGTTGACTGCAGTGCAATTGTGTTCGTGTTCAGCCTGTGCTTTTACAAGTGCCAGGACAGAGTCGCGCATCATGTGAATGCGCTGGGTAATTGTGTACCCTACCCACCCGTCTTATGGTGGTGCTTTCCTTGAGGCTTACAGTTGTCGTCACTCCTGGTGTTCCTCACTATGTCCCCGTCTTGTTTGTCTTCGAATCTCATCGTGTTCGCCAGTTCGATCTGGTGGGGGTGATATCGTCCCATGGCCTCCCCACATACTCGGTCTGTGGTCTGGGTAGCTTTCTTCATACTGTTACTTCTTCTCTGCCTGTGCTCTGCATCTTCTGGTTTTTTGGGTGTCTAGCTTGGTCTTCGAGCAGTCTGTTATCAGGTGTAGCGCTTCTTCTGTCTGTCTTTCGCTGATGTATTTTTGATAGCTTTTCTTCTGTCTCAGCAGCCTTTACGCAGCATCGAGCGACATCCTGCTCTCAACTTCTGCTGACTGACTTGCTCCAGTTCGTCCAGGATGCGCTGAACGGCTGGTAGTCTGTGTCTCTTGCCCGTCTTGTCTTTTCTTCCTCCATGCTTTTAACTTTCATCTCAGTCTTTCAGTCTGGCCTTCCAGATGCGTTTTTGTCGCTCTTGGAGTCGATTGTAGCCTCGTCGTACCTGCCGGGTTCTGGCTCATTATATGGCAGGTTCGATTGATGGCAGATCTTCATAGGCTTCCGTGCTGTCTTGGTGGCAGGGAGCAGCCGAGGTACCTGGCGCCGTGTTGCCGAGCAGTTGCCGCACTTGCTCGTTAGGGTTAGCCTCCTGAAAGTCCTTGGCGATCTTACTTGCTGGTCATTGGCTGTATGGATTAGGGGTCCGGAGCAGTATCTACATACCTCACCTCACTCTGCAGGGGGCACGGGGTTCAGTGGCTGCTGCCAAATTCTGGCTCTAGAGCACTGCAGCACTCTCGGTATATAGTGCTCGCGAACTGGTCTCTCTGGACCATCTGATGATGAATTGCAGGGATCCTCGCGTCCTCCGTTGTTACGATGATGACTGTGGAGGGATGTTATTCTCGTGCCGATGATCCTCTCAGCACTGAGTGATCTTGATTGTTATTGTTCTCTCGTCAGAATCTCCCTGATCTGGTCGGTGGCGAGATGGGTCTTGACTCGTTTAATGACCTATACGTTTACTTGTGCGGTACTGGTGCTTCCAATAAGATGCTCGTGGTGAAGCTGATGTCAGCATTTCTCTTCTTGTGCAATCCTTTACATAAGTGCTGTGGTTTTGGGTTTTGTTGATGGAGATCACATTCCACCATGCGCAGCGGTAGATGCTGTTTCTTCCCAGCTCGTTTCCAACAGACTGATTATTTTGTCTGTTGTGTTAGCGCTAAGTTTGCTTCTCCCACGCTTGTCTGATTTAGTAGTAATTGGCCGGTCAGTCCTCAGTTGTTGTGGTTCCTCCGAGCGGAGGTCTTTGGTAAACTGGGCTGTTTCATCTTGTCCTTGTGGAAAACTTCATGACTACTGCTGCTTCAGTTGGAGTTGTGTATCTGGCGTCGGTTGAGCGCCGGCAGCGGCTTCATCTGGTGTAGAATGGTAGCTTTCTTAAATGTTTCTTGAGGTTCTGTGTTATGCTGCGGTTCGCACGCACGTTTTTCTTGCATCTTCTTGATAGTATTGGCGGCTTCCACGTTGCTCATTTTGAACGTCGGATGTCATGTGGAGTTTTTCTGTCAATGTGCGATTTTCGCCCACGTGTCAGGCTTCGGATTAGGCGACTTGTTCTCGATAGCGTGACGAGTCGACTGAGACTGGCAGCTGGACAATTGACTGGATATATTAGGTCCAGACAGAAACTGTCTGAAGTTACACGTTAGTTGCGTGTCCAATTAGAGGACATCTGTGTCAACACCAGCATTCATTGGGTGTTTATATTTCTAACAGTGTGCTATTGTTTTTACATTTCTGGTATAGCCGCATTGTTATATCCATACATATCGGGGGTGGGCTGCGTGATCTCGAGGTATGGTGTCCGCCTTGAATGCTGGAGGTCCCGGGCTTAATCCCTGGCGAGGACAGGGATTGTGTCACGTCGACTTCTAGTAATAAAACTTTCCCTGGTCTCGGACTCCCGAGTGTATTGTTGCCAACGTAAAAAAAATTCCCTTGGCAGTTGGAAATCGAAAAAGAGAAGCCTATCGGCGCTTCCCGGGCAAAATGTCGAGTTAAAAATCTACCCAAAGTATTTCAGGATCTTCGCCGGTGCTACGAAGTTCGTGCACTGAGCTGAGTTTCTCCAAACTCAGGTTTGAGTTAGAAGGAGAACGGAGCCCTTATGGGTTATTCTCGTGTGCCATGATGTTGATCCATCGATTAAACTAAACTAAACTATGCAAGATGTATTCAACAACACACGTGTCAAGTCTATAAGAAGGAAACATGTGGATAACTTTATTTATATATATATATATATATCATATATATATATATATATATATATATGTATATTATATATAATATCTATATATTATATATATATGAACGAGTAGTTTTATCGTCGGTGTATGCTTGTTGTTTATGTTCTGGACGAAGGCTTTGACCGAAACGTCCATTGTGTTACTTGTGATGATTTCTAGTAAGACTTACGTGACTGTGCTTCTCGTTTGTTGGTGTTTCATTCATTGTCATATTTCTTTGCTTCTCGTTTGTGGGTTTCTATTGCATACGTTCCTGGCACGACGTCCTACCAATGTGAATTCAACACAAAGCATTCTTCTCGATAATCGCCAGCGGCGGGACGCAAAGGTGTTTCTAAGGCACCAGGGCCGGGTTCTATATTGGCCAAGACCTACTGACGCGTCCTTGCCGAGCGTCCTGGGCAACAGGTCCCTTTGGGGTCCTGGCTAAAGTCAGTAGGATCGCTGATTCCTCCGAAGTCGGAGAGTGTCTGCCTGCATGGCGAGGAACCACCAGTCTGCACACCAATAAGCCAGACATGGGACAACGGATACTCACGCAAACCTCAGGTCCTGTATGACATCACACTGATGTTGGACAACAGGATGTCTTCATCCGACATACAGGACTTCACGCTGGAGTTCACAGCCAGCGAACACAAGCAAGCAAGCAAGAGCAAGCAAGTCCGCTATGTCGGAATTGTGATATTGTGTTTGCTATCCCTCGAAACAACTGCCTAGGACAGAACGATTTATTACGACAGGAGCAAATAGAGAGAGAACGATATAGTGATGAACATCGAAACAGCATCGTAAATGAGTACTAAACAAACTATGACAGCTAGACAAACGTCCTAAAGACAGGAGATAGAGGGGAATAAAATGATATAAGTTATGGTGATGTACAAATGGACGTGGACGAGATGGAGAAGATCAATGAAACCAATCACTCATGTGTTATAACAGGACAAGCTAAAAGTGACACCTGTACTGTCTAAATTCCTTGAGATTACTGTAAATTCTAATTCTGATCTCCGTACTGAATTCGTTTTCATGGCACAAAGCTGCAAGGTGGACACAGCTTAACATGAGCGGTAGGAAACTAATGCGGAGTAAAAGTACCCAGCGAGACATTAACCACCTCTACCGCAAGCGACGAGAGGTCTTAAAATAAGGCCACACCATCTACTTGTGAACACAGTAGCGCAGTGGCTAACACGATGCCTGTTTACAGATGGACATGTTTTGAATCTCCACAGAGGCGGGATTTTACAATAATATTTTAAGTCTTAATAAAAAGTCTTAAAAGTCAAGAGGATCAACTTCATGCACCGGGTTAATCCCACATGGCTCGGTTTCTTCCTGCAAGTGGCTTGCCGAAAGTATTGCACAAAGCACAAATTCCTTAGCTCCAGCGACGACCACAGAGTCTCGAGAAAAATGTACATGAACCGAAAGACATAGCCAGGAATTGAACCCACACCTTCGAGCGCCACAGAGACACCCGAAAATAAACATTCGAGTTAGGCTATCGGTAGGTCCAGCCTAAATGGGTATCAGATACACCATGTGAAGCAAGATAGCGGCATGATGATAACAGATTCAGTTTGAAACGAAAACGTAGTTTTAGACGAAACATGGTACACAATCACATAAACAGGTATTACGAGGTGAAGTCAATAAGTAAGTCACAAATGTCTGTAGAAAAATAAATAAATATGATAATAACTTGAAACCAGTTTATTTGTATACATACATTGTCCCTATCTTTCTCAACATAATTTAAACCAACATTGATGCACTTATTCCATCGTTTTATCAGTCCTCCCAAACCGGCTGCATAGAACTGCATGCTTTGTTTTCTAAACCACGTGTTCACTTCACATTCAACTTCGGCGTCATTCGCGAAAGTCTCCCGCCAAGGTGGGTTTTCAGTTGACCAAAAAGGTGGAAATCGCTAGGGGCTAAGTCGGGGCTGTAAGGTTGATGTTCCAGAACTTCCCACCTTAGTTGTTTAATTTTCTCCTGGGTTAATCAAGCCGCATGTCTGGCATTGTCATGAAGAAGCAACACTCCTCTAGTTAGCAGTCCTGGACGTTTTCTTCGAATTGCATCATGAAGCATCGATAGAACTTCACAATACGATTCAGAATTCACATTGTCACATTTTTTCTTGAAAATGGTTGAAAGCACGCCATGACACTCCTAGAACACTGTCAGCATAACCTTCCCTGCTGATGGCGTAACCTGGAATTGTTGGACACAAGGTGAACAAGGATGTTTCCATTGCATTGAAGCACGCTTTGATTCGCGCTTGTAGCCAGCATAAACAGGAAAGCAATTCCTTATGAATGTCCTTTGCAGGCAGTCCCTTTTGCCCACAAAAAAAACGCACAACAGCACGTCGCTCTTTGGTTGTAACACTCCGTAAGCACAGTCGCCATTTTGTTAATGCGCTGCGCATGCGCATGAGACACCTAATGTCACCTGACTTATGGGAATATAAAGTTCGATGTTGCTGTCACCTAATGACACCTGTAGAAAACACCAACTACATTTACCTGCCATTCCACATAATTGTGTGTCTTAACTTATTGACTAACCCTCGTATATATATAATTTTCATACACTGAGCAATGAAACTGCGGAAGTTACCACAAACAAAACAAATAACACATTGCCCCTAGTATGGTGATATATCGTTCTTCTCTCCAAATGGGAGGTCAAATGTAGCGATATATATCCTTCGGCAATAAATCAGTTATCCACTCCTTGGCGAAGGTGTGTACGGGCCGCAGTTCGTGATCCGCATACCCGCGTCGAAACACAGTTGCGCGGGATTTGGCAGCAAACCGTGTTGTGTTTGTTTTTACGAAATGGTTTTGGTGCGAGTCGCTCAGCAAGCAATGGCAAACTACTGAACGTAAACTTGCCAAGACATCACAATGGCACAAAACATGCTGGTGTTGACTGCAACAACCTGTAAAGAATATGCAACAAACTTTTTTAACTATCTAAATCAGTTAACAAGACTGCCTGTCTGTTGCTCATGTAATGTTTTTATTGTTAAATAAGGTAAAGGGCACGTTTCCTCGCCTTAAGGTGGAATGGATTTAACTTGCTTGACCAGTCGGCACACGATGCGTGATGCAACCAACTTTACCGCCCAGAGCAAACCCTCATTCTCATACCTGGTTTAAGAAGTATCGATCTTGAATCCCGGTCAATCTTAAAACAAATACCCGGCTCGATGGCAATTCAACACATGGTCACTGCGTCGGCATTCCATCGTGCTAGCCACTCCGCTATGGGCTCCCGGTAAATGCCTATTGGTCTATAAGAACGAACGAACGAATGAGCTTTATTTAAAAGGGCCGCAAATTCGACATACAGGTCTTACATTCGGCCCTTTTTAATCACGCCTTTTTCGTTCATCAATTATATATTATGCATATTCCATTCACATCATGAAGGCTAATAGACTACAATGGCTGGGGCATATAGAAAGAATGGAAGATAATAGGGAAACAAAACTCGCTTACACTCAGGAAATAAATGACCGTAGACCCCGAGGTAGACCAAGAAGGCGGTGGAGAGATAATATACATACAGACCTACAAGCACTTGGAATCAACGACTGGCAAGAGAAGGTCCACCAGAGAGACGAATGGAGACAGATTGTATTTGCAGCAAAGAACCTCAATGGCTCGGAATGCTGAAGAAGAAAAAGAAGATATTCCATTCACATAGGAAAGATAACATTGTCAAATGAATGTTGTAAATATAAATTGTCATTTACTGCCAATATAATACCTTGCGGTGTATGGCAGGGGGTCTTGAGCCTGAGGAATTAGGGCCGCCTGGCTAGTGCAGTCACCGCGAACTGTCCAGGTTAGAGTTTCCTTTTTGCCCCCGACAGAAAAAAAAAATCCACATCTTACCGAGGATTCGACCCCGAATCTCCCGAAGAAGAGTCCGGCATTCTAGCTGCTCGGCCAGCCGCTCCTATTCTAAACATAAACAATGCATTTTGTTATGAGACAGACAGGCAGGCAGGCAGACACACGTTCACCCGTGCATGCATAAACACATACAGACAGGCAGGCAGGCAGACACACGTTCACCCGTGCATGCATAAACACATACAGACAGGCAGGCAGGCAGACACACGTTCACCCGTGCATGCATAAACACATACAGACAGGCAGGCAGGCAGACACGTTCACCCGTGCATGCATAACACATACAGACAGGCAGGCAGGCAGACACACGTTCACCCGTGCATGCATAAACACATACAGACAGGCAGGCAGGCAGACACACGTTCACCCGTGCATGCATAAACACATACAGACAGGCAGGCAGGCAGACACACGTTCACCCATGCATGCATAAACACATACAGACAGGCAGGCAGGCAGACACACGTTCACCCGTGCATGCATAAACACATACAGACAGGCAGGCAGACACACGTTCACCCGTGCATGCATAAACACATACAGACAGGCAGGCAGGCAGACACATGTTCACCCGTGCATGCATAAACACATACAGACAGGCAAGCAGGCAGACACACGTTCACCCGTGCATGCATAAACACATACTTACATACCTGCATACACACTTACTTCATTTACACAACCTCTCACAGTTATGCACCAACTCACTAACACACAAGTAAACACACCCCTAGAATACACATTTTTTTGGGTTGTTGCATATCTCTTACAGGACGCTGCAGTCAACATCAGCATTTTTCAGCTGCTGTTGATGTGCTAGGCAAGATTACGCTCAGTAGTTTGCCACTGCTTCCTGAGCGACCGGCTCAAATACCCCGTAAGTTACCAACGCGGCGAGAACCGCTACCGATTCTCGCTCAGGTTACGTTTCTCAGAGAATATACGGGATTACGGAGAAAGACATTAACTCCTAGGCCAGGGAGACCGGTATACACATATACTCACCCACAATGTGTGTCTATGTGTGTGTATGTTTATATGTGTGTGTATGTGTTTGGTGGGTGTATATGTGTATGTATGTGAGTGTATGTGTGTGTGTGTGTGCATATCTATATGTGTGTGAATGTGTGTATGTGTGTAAAGGTGTGTATGCGTATGTATGTGCGTAAATGTGTGTATATGTTTGTGCCTCTGCATGTATGTGTGAGTATATTTGTATGTGCGTTTATGTGTGTACATCTGTGTGTATGTATGCGTCCGTGGGTTAATGCGTGTATGTGGGTATATGCGTGTGTATGTGTGTGTATATTCGTGTATATACTTATATGTTTGCGTGTGTATGTGTGTATGTATGCAGTGATTACAAGGAGTGTTTATTTGTGTGTTATGCGAGGGAGTGTGTGTTTGTGGTTAGTGTGGTTTAGAGAGTGAATGTGAGAGTGTGAGTGTGAGAGAGAATTTGTGAGTATGTGTTATTTGAGCGTCTGAGTGTAAGTGAGAGAATGAGTGTGTAAGAGAGAGAGAGAGAGAGAGAGAGAGAGAGAGTGAGAGAGTGCGTGAGAGAGTGAATGAGTGAGAGAGAGTGAGTTAATGTGTGTGTCTGTCTGGTTGTCTGTGTGTGCGAGGGAGTGAGTGAGTTAGTGTGGCTTAGAGAGTGAATGAGTGAATGCGAGTGAGAGAGAGAGTGCGTATGTGTGTGTGTGTGTGTGTGAGTGTGAATGTAAGTGAGAGAGTGAGTGAGGGATTGGGTGAGAGACTGAATGTGTGATTATGAGTTTAATTGAGTGTGCGAGAGAATAATAGATGGTAAGATTGCGTGAGTATGGGTGAGAGAGAGAGAAAGATATTGAGTGACAGAGTGAGAAAGAGAGAGAGAGAGAGAGAGAGAGAGAGAGAGAGAGAGAGAGAGAGAGAAACGAGACAATGAGTGTGTGTGAGTGCGCGTGAAAGAGAGAGAGAGAGAGAGAGAGAGAGAGAGAGAGAGAGAGAGAGAGAGAGAGAGAGAGAGAGAGAGAGTTGAGCACGAGCATGTCATGTGACACGCTATTGCATATTCTTTCTGTATCCTGATATTTCATATTAGCATTTTTATTGACACTTGAATTTAACTTGAATTATATGCACTGCTTATTTTATCACGTTTATGTCAATTCAAGGAATTATCTTATTGAAATGCATCACTATTTTTTACGATACACAATGTATTACATATGTGTGTTGTTTTTTTAAAATTTTCACCATGTTCCTATTTGTTCCCCATGTTTTCCCATTTGTTCCCAATTTTAAATGTTTTTTGAGGGGATGCTCACGACAGTCGTCAGTGTTTCGGTGTGTAAAGTGTGGAATGTTAATTTTGGTGATTATGTGAGGCAGCGTGTATGTGTTAGTCTGAGTGTGGATGGGTGGATGAGTGTATGTGTGTCTATGTGTGTGTTGTTATGTGTGTAGGTGTGCATTTTTGTGTATTTGGATGTATGAGTGTGTGCATGTCTATATGTGTGTGAATGTGTGTATGCATGAGCATGTGTGTATGAGTGTGTATGTGTATGTATGTGTGTGTGTGTTTATACGTGTATATGTGCGTATGCTTGTGTGTGATTGTGTGTATGTGTGAGTATGTTTGTATGTGTGTTTATGTGTGTACATGAGTGTATGTGTATGTGTGGCTGTGTGCGTGTGTGAATGTGTGTATTTGTGTATGTGTGTAAGTATGTGTGTATGGGTTTGGATGTGTGTAGGTGTGTTTATGTGCGTGGGTATATGTGTGTATGTGCGTGTGTATGTGTGTGTATTTTCGTGTATGTATATATATACTTGTGTGTGTATGTGTGCATGCACGCAGTCTATGCGATGGAGTGTGTGTTTGTGTGCTATGCGAAGGAGTGTGTGTGTGTGTGTGTTATTCCTGAGGATGCTCACGATAATCGTCAGTATATGTGTGTGTGTAAAGTGTGAGAGGTTGTTAATATTAGTTTAGTTATTGTGAGGCAGTGTGTATGTGTCTAGATGTGTGTGTGTATTTGGGTGGATGGATGGGTGCGTGCGTGTATTGTGTCTATGTGTGTGTGTTTATATGTGTGCGTGTGTTTATGTGTATGTATGTATGTGTATTCGTGTGTATATGTGAGTGCATGTGTGTATGCATGTGTGTAAGTGTGTGCGTGTGTGTTTGTATGTTCGTGTATGTATGTGTATATGTTCTTGTGGGCATGTGTGCATGCATGCAGTCTGTGCGAGGGAGTGTGTATGTGTATGTTACTGAATGTGTGCATAACTGTGAGAGTTTGTGCAAATGATGTAAGTATGTATGCAAGTATGCATGAGTGCGTGTGTGGTTCTGAATGTGCGTGTGTACGTGTGTCTGCTTGTCTCATAACATGGTAATATGCAATGTTTATGTTTACAAAATCAATTTGATAATGTTTGTTTCCTATGTGAATGTAACATACACAATTGATGAATGACAGATGAGTGATTGGAAGGGCAGAAAGTAACAGGGGCCTGCGTGCCCAATTTGTTACCCTTTGAAAATAAAGATCATTCGTTCGTTCGTTCGTTTACAGACTCATTATCAAAAGTTTTCTTATGCATACATGCATACGCTCTCTCTCTCTCTCTCTCTCTCTCTCTCTCTCTCTCTCTCTCTCTCTCTCTCTCTCTCTCTCTCTCTCTCTCTCTCTCTCTCTCTCTCTCTCTCTCTCTCTCTCGCATGTCCATATATCCTCATTCATACATACAGCAAGGCACACACATACACTCTTCCATACACACATAAACGACACATACCCACTTTCACACACGTGACTACCCAAAACTCATATAGTCGTACATCCACACAGCCACACACCCTCTCACACTTCCTTACATACACACACGTATACACACTCACAATAACAAACACTAACCTATTCACTCATTCATACTCTCTCTCTCTCTCTCTCTCTCTCTCTCTCTCTCTTTCTCTCTCTCTCAAACTTCTTCTCAAACACACACACACACACACACACACACACACACACACACACACACACACACACACACACACACATGCCCGTATATTTTCAATAATACAAAAACGACGCACTTCACAGATTCCCACACTTTCACATACATATATTGCCAACTGTTATAAGCATCCACACACACACCCAAAAAAATGGAAAAACATATGTTATACAATCATATTGCATATCTTAAAGAAAATTAATGCAATACAGCAGGATAATATTAGCTAAAGTTGAGTATGGGATAAGCAGTGCGATAGCTTTCATATTGCACATGGTGAAATCAAATGGCAAATCATAAAAATATGAAAGATATGTATACACAAATAACATTGAATAGCATGTTATGTGATTATGTATACATTCCTGCACACACACACACACGAGCGCGCGCGCTCACACACCCACACATCTAAACACTTACACACTGCTGCACACAATCACTGAAACTCATATGAACAAACTCTTACACTTTACACTTTACACACACACACACACACACACACACACACACACACACACACACATACACACACACACATACACTGACGACTATCGAGAGCGTCCACACAAAACAAAAAAGAAATATGTTATACATATGCATTGTGTTAGGCACACAATTATTGATGCAATTCGATAGGATAATATTACCGAAAATTGATATACACATGATGTCGTAAGCAATGCACAAGTTTTCATCCTGCACATGTTAAAATCAAGTGGCAGTTAAAATGATAAATATCACACACACACACACACACACACACACACACACGCACGCACGCACGCACGCATGCACGCACTCACACACACACACACACGCTTATTTAGTACTTGCATCACAAACACGATTCAAGTTATGGAAAATACAATGAATGAATCACCAAGAACATACAATGAATGAATTACCAAGAAAATGAGACGTAACATCTATAAGCTTTACTACAGTGGTTCTCAACCGGTGGGGAATTCCCCCCCCCCCCCCGCCCCCAGGGGGAATTTTAGGGTTTCCAGGGGGGGGGGGGATTATTATTATTTTAAGATCGCGTTAATACAAGAACCGATTACTTGATATTGTTTTTCCCTTCATACTGTACGGTTCTGTCCGTCTCACCCTTCCAAAATTCAATTTATAAGATAAGTAGACCCACAAATCATGTTTTTTGTGGACGTTTAGACTTGATTTGGACGAGAGCTGGAAGCGGTTCGACCCCCCGCTGGTGACTTGCGGGATAACTGAGTCGGTCGCTCAGAAAGCAATGGCAAACTACTGAGCGTAATCTTGCCAAGAAATCAACAGACAGCTGAAAGATGCTGCTGTTGACAGCGATGTCCTGTAAAGGATATGCAGAAGAAAATAAAAAGACTTGATTTAGTATGTGCTACTAAATTTAGCTTGGATTATTACGTGTACTGTGTAGAGGCGGGGGCAGGATTTTTAGGTAGGAAATACAAAAGGGGGGAATGACGTTCTGAAAATATGCTGAAGGGGGGCACGGGCCAAATATTTAGGTAGGAAATACGAAAGGGGGGGGGGGGGGGGATGACGTCCTGAAAGTATGGTGTAGGGGGACACGGGCCAAAAAAAGTTGAGAACCACTGCTTTACTAGAACATGATCGCAAGTAACAGAGTGGGCGTTGCGACCAAAGCCTTCATTAGCACATAAACAACAAACACACACCGATTGAAAAACTACATTAATATATATATATATATATATATATATATATATATATATATATATATATATATATATATATATTATATACATATAAACTACATATATATATATATATATATATATATATATATATATATATATATATATATATATATATATATATAATTCTGAGTAGAAGCTTATTGATTATTGACATGGTTTATGAGGATAATTGATCGAAAATCTTCGCACTCGCATTCAGTTGCTCCTGGTCTCTTTGGTATAGATATAAATATCGATTTCAACATATCACTCGGTAGATATCCACTGCTGTAAGCAGCATTCAACATTTTGGTTAATATAACTACTCCAAATTCTCCCAGTACTTCTAATTCTTCTCTTGTGATTCCATCTGGACGAGCTGTTTTTCCTTTCTTCATATGTTTAATAGCGTCAGCGACTTTTTCTTTTACTATAGGTGAATCTTCTAAGTTACTTTCTTCTGTTAATTCTTCCATGTCTCCATAATTTAATTCTCTTATATACTCTGGTGATCGAGAGAGATGACAAAACATGACCGCCCTCCGTTATCGGCAAGGCACATGATAGATGGATGGATATACTCATTCTATCTCGTCATCATAGCAGCTTCCTTTAATAAAATATATCCTGTTTTTGATAGTAAACATCCTGTATTTAGTCTTATTTTTCTTTCTGTGAGCTCACTGATTTTTCTGTGCATATTTTTTTTTGTATCTTTAATAGAATTTAAATAAATTTTCTTGCACTGCTCGTTTACCAACTTTCTTTTGCCTTCACACATTTATCTCTTATTTCTTTATTTATCTTAGCATATTCTTGTTTGTCATTTTACTATGTTTTCTTTGGCCATCAACTTTAAGATTTTTTCAGTCATCCTTTATTTCTTAGCTTGTTGGCTTCTCTCCGGTAACACACACACACACACACACACACACACCCACCCACCCACACACACACACACACACACACACACACTCACACGTACACGTTATTCATCTGCTCCCGTGTCTTGGACTTGACATGTGTGTGGTGGAGTGCCGCGTCTATGGTTATAACCATCATCGTTAAAGTTATGGAAAGGGGTCCTTTACTTTCACATTTTCAAGAAACCGAATATGGCTCATAGCATCAGAAGTAGTTCTTTACTTTAATTTTTACATTTCACACATAGAATGAAAAGCAGTTCTTTATTTTTTTTTTCCATTTCACACATAGCGTGAAAAGTAGTTCTTGTATTTATTTTTTACATTTCACACTATGTGTGAAATGTAGTTCTTTACTTTTATATTTTCCAGATACTCAATATGACTCATAGCGTGAAAAGTAGTTCTCTACTTTACTTTTATATTTTCCAGATACTCAATATGACTCACAGCGGAAAAACGTTCTTTACTTGTTTTTAATCTCCATTGCTTCTATTGTTCTTTAGTGCCGATCCATGTCTTTTCTTTCATTTGTCACTATGATCTTACATCTCTAAATTGGCATCGTTCGTAAGTTATTTGATTATTTGTAATGCGGAGTCGACAGGGTTATTTGACCGTTTGTAGTGCAGAGCCAAGAGGTTTATCGCGCTCGCCGTTAAACTTCTTGTACGCTGACGGCGGGAAAGTGGGTTTATTCCATACACAGGTCAGCTGGGCTTAGACGGTGACTTCAGAAAGCAATAGCAGATAAAATTACATGCACATCTTTAACAGGATGCTGCCATCAACCCCAGCATATATTGGCTGCAGGTAATTTACTAGGCAAATTT
Source organism: Cepaea nemoralis (assembly GCA_014155875.1). Classification (NCBI taxonomy): domain Eukaryota; kingdom Metazoa; phylum Mollusca; class Gastropoda; order Stylommatophora; family Helicidae; genus Cepaea; species Cepaea nemoralis. The sequence goes on along the minus strand of JACEFZ010006228.1, from coordinate 304,683 downwards.
TAAGTTGTCTAGTTCGTCATTGCTTCTTGAACGGCCGACGCCTCAAACCATCAAAAACGCCAGCCTGCGTCTTTGCGTGTGTTTCATTTCGGCTTGCTTCTTAGTCATACACACAAACACACACTCTCACACACACATACACGCGTACACACACACATACACAGACACAGACAGACATACGCACGCGCGATCACACACACACACACAAATACAGGACTAGCACCAGAAACCAAATACGATAGCATGTGCCTGCGTGAGGTTTTCCATTCGGCTAGCTTCTTAGTCATATTTTCTGTTGTCTTCTTTCCGACTCCCGTAGGGATGGCGTGTGTTAGGCCTTCACGCACACTAGGGCAGGCCATTATAAAATGAAACCACCACTTCACGTTTTCCAAGTCTTTTTTTTTTTTTTTTTAAAAAAATGCAAATGGATCTCTAATTCCCATTGTGTTAGCCTGGCCTGAACCCAAAGTGGCATTGAAAAGATACCATTTCAGTTCTGCCATTCACCAGCAATAAATTGCTCGGTCATGTTTCGCCATCTCACACGATCACAAAAGTCGTGGATCAGCTCTGTGTGTTTTTGTCTCGATCATACCAAGTGGTCAAGCTATCCAGATATTTACTTTTCGGCCGTCCATTTGTTCTTTTCCCCTCAATCTTGCCAGTTGTCACCAAGTTCTCTAGTTTATTTCTTCTTCCTACCATTAGTTGAGACTAAAACTGGGACAAATGTACTAATAGAGAGGACGGCGGGCGGCTTAGAGGATCGGTATTGTCTCTGACCCAAGTAAACCAGTTTCGAATAACATTGTTACTTCAATTGTTGTTTGCAAAATAAGGCGCCCGAGATATGACAACGTTGCCACTGAACTTGGGGTAGTGGATCGGATGTTGAGCTCTCCCAGATAAGGAAGAAAACACTAGCGGATCCTCTAGCATGCTATGCACCCTCATCACGCCAAGCGGGTCCTCGTGGCCGAGTCTTAAAGCTATCTGCCTTGAGCTACGAATGTTGTGAGTTTGTTTTCGGACTCTGTCATTGGATTTAAGAGTGCAGTTTTTCCGTGATACCTGGGGGTCGTGGCTGGAACTTCGGGGTTCTTACTTTGCGCGACGCTTCCGGCAGACCAGTCTGCGATAAAAAGACCGAGCCTTAATGGTGAAATCAATCCTCTTGCATTTAAATATCCTTGGCGTCGATATCGAAGCAGCCACAATATACCGCTGCCCGGGGTAAATTTCAAAGTTAGAAAATATACGCGCAAAAAAACTAGAAATGAGGAAATCTGGACTAAAGTGTGGGTTATAGCAGCGCTAGATTCCATAAGAAAACAGCAAGTTAAATGGTTTGGCCATGCAAGTAGGTTACCAACTAACAGTATACCACAACAAGCAATGATGTACAGACCGAATGGAAGCAGAAGAAGAGGCCGACCTCGCATACGATGGACAGAGGTAATAGAAGAGTCCATGGGAATCTCGATACACGAAGCCCATAAATGGGCACTCTCCCGCTGTATAGAGCTCACCTCGACACCGCAAGGCACAAGAAGAACAAGATGAGATGACAGGAAACTATTGATTAGAAGGTAGAAAGGAACTGAGATTTAAAAAGGAAACCTTGACCGCATCATTCATTGAGTCACCAGTGATGTATAAAATTATGGGACTAGCCCACGTATCCAATGCACTGCAAGAAGTGGAATTCTTGATGTTTTACTTATTACCCACTATCGACTTGTGCTGGTTTTCATACAATGATATGATATGAGCATTGGTCTCTCAAAAGCTATATCAAACTACTGAACGTAAACTTGCTTAGTAAATCATAAACAGACAACAATGGCTGGGGTTTACTGCGACGTCCTGTTAAGGACATGTAACTAACTTTTACCCACTCAAGAAATATAGCACGTGTGATCCTGGCATACGCACATTTGGATTCTCACTGATGCAGTTCGTGCACTATGCCTAGATTCTCATTGCATCATCTATTAATGGAAACTGGAACTCTTAGGGATGCTCTACTCGTGCGCAATTCAAGTTAGCGTTTACAAACACATGGGTTATGTAGGTAAGAAGGCAAACAAAATAACCTGCTGATGAACACTGGAAGACACAGCTTCAAGGTCAAGGCTAGAACCTGGAAAATTGCCTACATTTTATACTGTGGATCTCGTGGTTGTAATATAAAGATGTTACTTCGGAGTAAAAATTAAAAACAAATCAAGATTTAAAAAAATAAACAATTGCTCCAAAAAATGTCAAATACAGACGGACAGGAAGCCGCAGGATTGCATACACCTGTCTGCTTCACACGACATTAAACGTTATGTCGTTTTTATAAGGACATCGTTAAGAAGATTGCCATTTTCAATATTGAAAACAAAAAGCAGAGAACGTCGTTTGAACTAACACGCGCGATCGTTTATTTAAGAAAATCCAAATCGTCAAGATGGCAACAGCAAATGATAAAAATGTTTGTTGAAAGCAGAAATCCCTAACCGCACAGAATGAAAAAGCTCGGTTGTAAGGAGAAATTGGGGCTTCTCTTCATTAATTCGGGGTTGTATTTCATGCAATCTGAAAGACACGAAAATGTCTTTCTCTTGGCATCGCGAGTTGTAGCGATGGTGAGTGAACGCAGAGACGACTGGCAGAAAGAATTGCAGATAACAACAACCGATGCTTTCATAAAAACACACCATAGCTTTGTTTATTAATTTTATGCAATCTAAAAGATGTGCACGGGTTTTTCTCCTCGGTCGTCGCGAGTTGTAGCAATGGAGAATGAACACAGAAACAATGAGTGATAGAAATAATAACAAATAACAATAACCGGTGCCTTAATAAAAATAAACAATGATTCCTATGGTTAGAATAGGTATCATCAAGTGCTATCGATATCTTAAATAAGTCTTGAAAACTCTGTCTTGCGTGTTTTATGTACACACGCATGCAAGATATGTCCGTGCCATTACTAGATATAGTCTTGCCACTTGTAGCTTAGCTTTCCTCTTGCACGCTTCCCCTCCGCCTTTCCCTCCTGCCCACCCAGTAACATGGCGAATTGTCTCTTTGAATGCCTCAAGTGCTTTAATTGAACTCTCTTCATCTCGGTGATTTTAGTTCAATCCCAGAATGTGCGATGCTACTTTATTGGTTGTGTTCTTTTGACGTGACACCCATCCTATCGTTTACACAGTCAATCTTTAACCGACAGCTGAGATGAGAAGAGAGGCTTTCGAGAACGTCGTGACGACTGGAAAGATCAAGGGGAAGAAATCAGAGAGCAATTATGATAGACGGATTGAAACGTGGTATGGAGGAATATCACCTGTAGAGTTGATACAGAACAGCAAAGACCAAGATTTGTTGAGAGACATGCACGCCTACGCCAGCACTTGATGATGACTTAATGATGATGCATGTCCTTCATAATGACGTCGTATTCAACACATCATTTATTGGCATCTTGTCATTTTCTGGGTAATTTTGCGTTAAGTAGTCTCCCCCCTCCCTCTCGGCACTCTACCATAATGAACATCAACGCAAATCCATCTGTTCCCAAACAGGCCTGCTGTTGGCTTCGAACCTAGATGAAATGCGTTCCCTAACCCCAAGCCACAGATGCAGACACAGTTCGAAGACTTCACTTATGTGGTAACCTTGTTTATATTATAACATGTCTCCACAAAATACAATAATTGCAGTGGGCAGCTCGCTTCCCTGTCGGTCCTGTGATCACGTGTTCAAATCTCCTTTAAAGCTGTGATCTAAAACACAATTGATCTGGTCTGCCAATTCTAATAGCCTTAAACGGGTACCAGCAAACGTTATGGGAAGTAGAGGAGACGGGCGTGATACTGACAATATCTCCCATCATGTGGGGATTGGTCTATCAACATGTCAGCCTAGAACCGTATACCCACTATGAATCATCATCTCATCATCGCATAATCTCACCTCATCATGTTATCATCTCATCATCTCATCAACTTATTATCTCATCATTTTATAATCTCATCATCTTATCATCTCATTATCCCATCTCATCATCACATCTCATCATCGCAGCTCATCATATTATCATCTCATCATCTTATCATATTACCATCTCATCTCATTATCTGATCTCATCATCTTATCATCACATCATCTTATCATCTCATCCCATTACTCCATCTCATCATCTTATCATCTCATCATCTTATCATATTATCATCTCATCTCAACTCATTATCTCATCTCATCATCTTATCATCTCATCATCTCATCATGTTCCTCTTGTACCTTGCGGTATCGAGGTAAAGTATAAACAGCGGGAGAGTGCCCGCTTAAGGGAACGACAAACTAAGAAGTATAAACGGACTGACCCACTATGAATCAAGACTTGGAAAAGGGTCATTTCATATATGGAGCTTTTACTTCTAACTGTAACATAGTTGTTAAGATATTGTTAATATATTGGATATGTGGCAGTTAGCCGTGTATATGTCTATAGGACATTACATTATCGCGTGTCTGTGTCTGTGTGACATAATACGGACGTGTGTCTGTGTGACATAACACTGACGTGTGTCTGTGTGACATAACACTGACGTGTGTCTGTGTGACATAACACTGACGTGTGTCTGTGTGACATAACACTGACGTGTGTCTGTGTGACATAACACTGACGTGTGTTTGGGTGACATAACACTGACTGTGTCTGTGTGACATAACACTGACGTGTGTTTGGGTGACATAACACGGACGTGTATCTGCGTGACATAACACTGACGTGTGTCTGTGTGACATAACACTGACGTGTGTCTGTGTGACATAACACTGACGTGTGTTTGGGTGACATAACACTGACGTGTGTTTGGGTGACATAACACTGACGTGTGTTTGGGTGACATAACACTGACGTGTGTTTGGGTGACATACCACTGACGTGTGTTTGGGTGACATAACAGTGACGTGTGTTTGGGTGATATAACACTGACGTGTGTTTGGGTGACATAACACTGACGTGTGTTTGGGTGACATAACACTGACGTGTGTTTGGGTGACATAACACTGACGTGTGTCTGTGTGACATAACACTGACGTGTGTCTGTGTGACATAACACTGACGTGTGTTTGGGTGACATAACACTGACGTGTGTCTGTGTGACATAACACTGACGTGTGTCTGTGTGACATAACACTGACGTGTGTCTGTGTGACATAACACTGACGTGTTGCGGTGTCAGGGAAATTGAGAATGTTTCTGCTTTTCTTTCGCCCTCTATCCGCCATTGGTGAATACACCCTCAATCAACTCATTGGAATTCGTCTAGCGTTAGCTATCCCCATGCAGAATCGACTATGTCGTTCCCATGTTATTCTTGTCTGTCTCTTCTGCTTCTCTTCTGCGTGTATTTTGGTCTTGCTCTATTTCGTCTGGTCCGTGGATTTCCAGACAAAGATCTTTCTTGTTACACAATTCTCAAAGTTTCGCACTATATGTCCTTTTGGGTCTGTTGGACAATGCGAAATTAAATGGTGAAGAAACGTAGGCAAGCGGAAATTTAGTTTTTGTCAAGAATGTTGGGAATCTCATGTATACAGACGAACAGAACACTGAAAACTTGACAGATACAACAGTTACATATGGACAGATGCAATAGTTACATATCAAGAGATGCAACAAATACAGATCAAGAGATGCAACAATTACAGATCAAGAGATGCAACAAATACAGATCAAGAGATGCAACAAATACAGATCAAGAGATGCAACAATTACAGATCAAGAGATGCAACAAATACAGATCAAGAGATGCAACAAATACAGATCAAGAGATGCAACAAATACAGATCAAGAGATGCAACAAATACAGATCAAGAGATGCAACAATTACAGATCAAGAGATGCAACAATTACAGATCAAGAGATGCAACAATTACAGATCAAGAGATGCAACAAATACAGATCAAGAGATGCAACAAATACAGATCAAGAGATGCAACAAATACAGATCAAGAGATGCAACAAATACAGATCAAGAGATGCAACAAATACAGATCAAGAGATGCAACAAATACAGATCAAGAGATGCAACAAATACAGATCAAGAGATGCAACAAATACAGATCAAGAGATGCAACAAATACAGATCAAGAGATGCAACAAATACAGATCAAGAGATGCAACAAATACAGATCAAGAGATGCAACAAATACAGATCAAGAGATGCAACAATTACAGATCAAGAGATGCAACAATTACAGATCAAGAGATGCAACAAATACAGATCAAGAGATGCAACAATTACAGATCAAGAGATGCAACAAATACAGATCAAGAGATGCAACAATTACAGATCAAGAGATGCAACAAATACAGATCAAGAGATGCAACAAATACAGATCAAGAGATGCAACAAATACAGATCAAGAGATGCAACAATTACAGATCAAGAGATGCAACAATTACAGATCAAGAGATGCAACAAATACAGATCAAGAGATGCAACAAATACAGATCAAGAGATGCAACAAATACAGATCAAGAGATGCAACAAATACAGATCAAGAGATGCAACAAATACAGATCAAGAGATGCAACAAATACAGATCAAGAGATGCAACAAATACAGATCAAGAGATGCAACAAATACAGATCAAGAGATGCAACAAATACAGATCAAGAGATGCAACAAATACAGATCAAGAGATGCAACAAATACAGATCAAGAGATGCAACAAATACAGATCAAGAGATGCAACAAATACAGATCAAGAGATGCAACAAATACAGATCAAGAGATGCAACAAATACAGATCAAGAGATGCAACTGCTATAGAGGATGTGGTGCAACAATTACAGATGGAGAGATGCAACAACTACGGATCGAGAGATGCAACAATTACAGAGCTAAAGATGCACCAGTTTTATATCGAGAGCTGCAACAATTACAGAGCTAAAGATGCACCAGTTTTACATCGAGAGATGCAACAATTACAGAGCTAAAGATGCACCAGTTTTACATCGAGAGATGCAACAATTACAGAGCTAAAGATGCACCAGTTTTACATCGAGAGATGCAACAATTACAGAGCTAAAGATGCACCAGTTTTACATCGAGAGATGCAACAATTACAGAGCTAAAGATGCACCAGTTTTACATCGAGAGATGCAACAATTACAGAGCTAAAGATGCACCAGTTTTACATCGAGAGATGCAACAATTACAGAGCTAAAGATGCACCAGTTTTACATCGAGAGATGCAACAATTACAGAGCTAAAGATGCACCAGTTTTACATCGAGAGATGCAACAATTACAGAGCTAAAGATGCACCAGTTTTACATCGAGAGATGCAACAACTACGGATCGAGAGATGCAACAATTACAGAGCTAAAGATGCACCAGTTTTACATCGAGAGATGCAACAATTACAGAGCTAAAGATGCACCAGTTTTAAATCGAGAGATGCAACAATTACAGAGCTAAAGATGCACCAGTTTTACATCGAGAGATGCAACAATTACAGAGCTAAAGATGCACCAGTTTTACATCGAGAGATGCAACAATTACAGAGCTAAAGATGCACCAGTTTTACATCGAGAGATGCAACAATTACAGAGCTAAAGATGCACCAGTTTTACATCGAGAGATGCAACAATTACAGAGCTAAAGATGCACCAGTTTTACATCGAGAGATGCAACAATTACAGAGCTAAAGATGCACCAGTTTTAAATCGAGAGATGCAACATTTGCAGATCGAAAGATGCAGCAGTTCAATCAATCAATCATGTGCCATGCCGGAAAGCGTGGGCGGTCATGACTCGCCATTTCACTCGATCACCAGTTCGTGGATCAGCTGAGTGTTCCTGTCTCGCCATGCCATGTGGCCAAGCCATCCAGGTATTTTCCTCTCGGTCTTCCTCTTGGTCTGTTCCCTTCGATCTTGCCAGTTGTCACTAAGTTCTCCAATCCATTTCTTCTCATAACATGTCAAAAAAATTTTGACTGTCTACGTCTAAATTCTCTAATCAGTTACGATGTTCATTTGTCTCCTGTAGTACTTGGTCATTGGTTTTTCTGTCTGTCCATGGTATTCTTTGCATTTTCCTCAGAAACCACATTTCTGCAGCCATCAGATGCTTTTCAGCTTGACTGCTCATTGTCCAAGTTTCACATCCATACAAAAGAACAGGCTCTATGTATCCCCTCAACACTCTTTTTCTCGTTTCAATTGACATCTTTTTATTGGTCAGAATGTTTTTCATCTTGCTAAAGGCTACTTTCGCCATGGCAATTCTTGTTCTTTCTTGCCTCTTCAAGGCATCTCCCATCAGATGTTATGACTGTTCCAAGATAATTGTACCGATTCACTTGTTGAAGAATATTTCCATTTACTTGTATATTACATTGTGGCACTTCTTCCTTCCTAGTGACGACCATAACCTGAGTCTTTTTACAATTTAATTCTAACCCCAGTTGCTCACTGTGTACAACAACCGCATCTACTAATTGTTGCAGGTCTTGCGCATTGATTGATTGATTGATTGATTGATTGATTTAGGAACCGACATCACAGCATTCGGGACATTCCCATAAGCGCTCCGTCTCCATCCTCAGCAGCCAGCGAAGAGTTCCAACACTAATAGTTCCAGTAGCAATCTGATTATATGTCCGTCTCGCCTTTCCTCCGAGCGCCGAGCGTCGGCCAGATCCCCTCGTCACACCTCGTTGTCTCATTCTTACCAGACCATGGTGCTCCATCTGCTCCTCCGAGGTGTACACGTGCTCCCACAAGGCCGCAACCACGTCTGCCTTGTCATGCATCAATACTCCACCAAATTTTGCCGAGCCTTGTCTGCAATTAACACTGTATCATCTGCATATCTAATGTTATTGATGTTTCGTCCTCCAATGCTGATTCCATTTATATCCTCTACATTTCTGAAAATATTTTCACTGTATAGGGAAAAAAGATCTGGAGCAGTTACCAGGCGAGAAATGTAACAGTCACATATCGGATATCAAGGCCAAAAGTACAAGAAAGTGAAACTTATGAGGCACACAAATAGTCAAGATAAAACACAAACACTAGCCTTATGTGGAAAAATACCAGACAATGGACCCACAGGAAGGTAGAAAAGGGCTATTTGGTAGGTTTACACTGCTGGACAATAAATAATATAAGCAACTCCATCTTCATCAACATATCATATAACGGAGAAAATTTGAGAACCACGATCATCAACATATCATATAACGGAGAAAATTTGAGAACCACGATCGTCAATACTTGAACCAGACCAAGCAATTGAAGCAGAAAACGCGATTTGAGGACACTATTTTCTGACAACCGGGACGTATTTAATAATGGTGGCATACTGTCCGGCCTCCCGGTCAGTGTCTAGTGAGTCAGATGACCAGACATCTTGAGACGGTCGAAAAGAGAGGAGATTCCATGTGTATGTTAAAAATAGTCGGCAGTTAGAAATAATAAAGAGTAGGCGATAATAATATGCATAAACAAATAAATGGGAAATATAACAATAAATACAGATTGTTTAAAATCATAAACAGGAAATATATTATTGGAGGAAGATGCTATAATGACGAGGTGGAATGAATATATAAGAGATGGAGAAAGGGAAGAATTAATAGAAGAAAGTAACTTACAAGGTCCATCTATTCTACAAGACGAAGTTGATGACGCTATCCAGCATATGAAGAAAGGAAAATCAGCTGGGCCAGATGGAATCACAATAGAAGAATTAGAAGTAATGGAAGAATTTGGAGTAGATATATTAACCAAAATGTTGAATGATATTTATAGCACTGGATATATACCAAGCGATATGTTGAAATCAGTATTTATAGCTGTACCAAAAAGACCAGGAGCAATTGAATGCGACGATTTTCGTACAATTAACCTCATAAATCATGTCACTAAGCTTCTACTCAGAATTATAATGAGAAGAACAAGGAAGAAAATAAAAATGGAAATTGGTGAAGAACAGTATGGATTTGTGGAAGGAAAAGGTACAAACAATGCAATATACACATTACGAACACTATTAGAAAGATCAGTAGAGACAAAGAAAGACATATATTTGTGCTTCATAGATTATACTAAGGCATTTGATAAAGTAAAACATGATGAACTGATTAAAATGTTGGAAGATATTAACATTGATGGGAAAGATCTCAGAATAATAAAAAACTATTTACTGGAACCAAACAGCAGCAATTAAAATGGGAAATAAAGAAGGAAATTATGAACACATAAAGTTGGGAGTAAGACAGGGATGTGTTTTGTCACCAGATCTCTTCTCCCTCTATAGCGAAGTAATAATGAGAGAGATCAAAGAAAAGCCAGGAATAATATTTGGAGGTTATAATATAAATAATATACGCTATGCAGATGACACAGTATTGATAGCGGATAATGCAACAGATCTACAACAATTGTTGGACATTGTAGTAACAGAGAGTGCAAAGAAAGGACTCTCCTTGAATATCAAGAAAACAGTAACAATGGTGATATCAAAGAAACAGGTGACACCCAAATGTGAAATAGAGATAGAAGGGAAAATTCTTCACCAAGTGGATAGTTTTAAATATCTAGGGACATTTATAACATCAGATGGAAGATGCACAACAGAGATCAAGAGCAGAATAGGGCAAGCAAAGGCTGCATTTCAAAAAATGAAGAATATCTTATGCAATAAGTCGCTATCATTGAATGTAAGAAAGAGAGTGCTGAGGTGCTATATAGAACCTGTTTTGCTGTATGGCTGTGAATCTTGGAATATAAATGAACAAATTAGGAAGAGATTGGAAGCAACAGAGATGTGGTTCCTTAGACGAATGTTGCGAATTCCTTGGACTGCCAAAGTAACTAACGACGAATGCCTTAAAGAGGCTGGCGAAACTAGAACATTATATACAACAATAAGAAAGAGACAAACAGCTTTTTTTCGGTCATGTGATGAGAAGAGAGGCGCTGGAGAACATCGAGACAACTTGAAAGATCGAGGGGAAGAGAGACAGAGGCAGACCACGAGAAATGATGCTGGATGGATTGCGACGGTGGCGTGGAGGAATATCAACGACAGAGTTGATCCAGAAAACCAAAGGCAGAGATCTGTGGAGAGTCATGAACGCCTACGACAGTCAGCAAGGCACTTGATGAGGGATGAGGCGATAATCATCCGTGCCGTGGGAAAAGATCTAAATTAGATCACATAGCCGCAATGTCATATGTAGAAAGTTAAAATTAGTTGCATATACTTTACAAGACATTGCAAGCAGCTTTAAAATGTATTTCTAGTTGTGATTAACTAGGCATTGTTAGTTCCAGTAGCGTGCCGTTGCTTTCTGAACGGCGGACGCCTCCAATATTCGAAATCAGCGCAAAGCAGTCTGCTTCCATGGTTGATTTAAACACTGGAATTGGTATGTTAGGGCATTTTGAAACGCAATTTCAATATCCCCTAAACTAGGGTTGCCAGATACGTGGGCACCAAAAGGAGGACATAATAAGACAAAAAGGAGGACAAAGGAGGACATAATAAGACAAAAAGGAGGACAAAGAATGACATAATAAGACAAAAAGGAGGACAAAGGAGGACATATTGAATGTTTCATTTAAATCGTTCCAGATTAAACCCACAATCAGTACAATTTTATTACAATAGCTGCCAATAAGTGTAGCTAACTGTTAGTGGATCGACTAAATAGCAATCATGTTAAAAATAAATATTCATTCAAAGGAAGATATTTTTCAAAATGCTTAATAAAAACAAAAAATAATTAAACAGCCGATTGTAAATTATTACCTTGTAATCTTTATTAATTACGCAACATATTTCTCAACGAGTCAACTTTTCGTAGAAGATCCTTGTTAGCAATCACATGTGCATAAAACTGTTCACAGGTAAGATTCTTCAAATTGTATTTTGTGAGAATGATGCCCTTTACAGAGTCGAGTAAGAGAGCCTGTTACTTTCCTTTGTCAATATAGCATTAATCAAGGAGAACAATCTTTCCACATTGTCATTGTGTCCATGATTGATTGATTGATTTAGGAATCGACATCACAGCATTCGGGACATTCCCATAAGCGCTCCGTCCCCATCCTCAGCAGCCAGCGAAGAGTTCCAACACCAATAGTACCAGTAGCAATCTGATTATATGTCCGTCTCGAATTTCCTCTGAGCGCCGAGCGTCGGCCATATCCCCTCGTCACTCCTGTCTGTCCCATTCTTGCGGTAATCGATTTGCTCCTCCGAGGTGTACACGCTCCGACACAAGGCCGCAACGATGTCTGCCTTGTCATGTATCAATACTCCACCAAGTTCTGCAGAGCCAGCCAATCTGTCCGCCTGTTCATTCCCCAGCACACCGGCATGCCCCGGAGAAAAGATCCAGGCGTTGCTTGTCACCCGTGACCTCCGAAGCGAAGCAAGCCACTCCGCACGAAGCCCGCCCGTCTCCACCCTCGTCAGCATGCTCTCTGAGTCAGTTACAATCACGATGTGTGTGTGTGTGTGTCGTATTCTCCATCCAGCGGAGAGCCGCAGTGACTGCCTCCACTTCCATTCTTAAGCTGGATGTTGTGGTATCATATGCCAGGCTCTCCTGCACCAAACGTCGACCATTAGCTTTGGCTATGAACCCCCAGCCACTTCTCTCACCTCTTGACACCGAATCATCTGTGTAGACAATCACATCACCCGGGCGAGCACTATCCTCAATGAGTTGCTGGATTTCCACTTCCGTGGCCCCTGCTGGCCACTCCCTGCACTGCCGGCTCAATGTGATTATAACTCTGCACAAGTCTGACTGCTCCGCTGGCACTCTGAACCACTCCTCTCCTCGCTTAATGTTCTCCAGGGGGCACACCTGTCTGATCGTATCCTCTGCCTGAGCCATCCATGATTTCCCTCTTATCAGTCGCTGATCCTTAACTGCGTCCAGCTCCTCATGCAGTGGGTGGTCTGGGTCTGCAGCTACTCTGAGGTATGCCTTCGCCTGCATCACCTTGAGCCTACCAGCAACAGTCGGCAGACCAAGGATGTAACGCATACACACTACTGGGGTGTCTCTGGTGCATCCCAGAATGACCCGCATAGCTTCGTTCTGTATGCGCTCTAACCTCACCATCTGACTCTGAGACAGTGAGAAGTCCTAATCCATAATCAGTTACTGAGAGGATCAAGTGCTGGTATAGTGTGGAAAGCAATCTCTGCTCTGTGTCCATTGCAGCGATAGTTTTAAGTGCACTGAGTCCCTTTTGAGATCTTGTCACAACAGTCTCCACATGGTCCTTGAAGGATAGGCTCCTGTTAAATGTGTTCCCCAGATACTTCAGTTTGTTCTCTCTACTGACATTTCTACCATCTATCGCGAGGCTTGGGACATCAACTCTCACAATCCTGTTGTCCAGAGAGCACCACAAAACAGCCGCCTTTTCCGGGTGGATGACAGCACTCATTGTGTGCAAGGATACAAAAGAATACTTCACAAATTTTAAGTAACTCTGAAAAGAAACATGCATTTGGGCAACTTTGGAAAAATGAACTCCACTGTTCATGCAAGTGTCTTTAAAAAAAATTTTCATTCTTGTCTTGGACAAATGATTTAATATTGCAGTACTTGGTCAAATAATTGCACATCATCTACAATAAATACCCTTCTCTTTCAAGTACAATATGCTTGTCAAAAGGTCATCAAATGTACAGTCTTTGATTTTATTTAAGTACATCCAACCAATGCACTGAAATTCATCAAAAGGTTTCAACCACTTTTCTAAGTAACTAATGCATGCTTCATACACCAACTAACGTCTGCCATAAAACTATTACACTCTTCTTCTCGACCACTTTCCTTAAGACTTCTCAACATCTCCCTGACTTTCAGTGAAATAAATGTCTCCTTCAATCTGCCTTTCAAATCTTCCAAGGTTGTGTGAAGAAGGCTCATAACCTCTACACTGATGTTTCTTCTTTTTCAATGGCAGAAATATTGACTTGAAGACAGACATCAAAGAATGCACAAACCAAAGGTAAACTTCTGAAAAATCGTCTCTCAAATATTTTTTTTTTATCATAGCAGGTGGTTGGTTTACAGAAAGAAAATATTCTTTCAAAGCAGTAAACAGCCTCAACAGCCTCTCAACAGCTGGAAACAAACTGAGCCATCTAGTTTTAGAGTGATAAAGTAGTTGCTGATAGTTAATGTTGACATAGTCACAAAATATCCTTTAAAGTGTCTGTTCTGACAGTGTATATAGAAAAGTAATTGAATATCTTCAAGACAATAGATCCAGCGTCAATCTGCATAAAATCTGCACAGTGTTGGATGCAGTTGTGCAGAACATGAGCAGAACATCCAACGCCTATTAATGGCTTGTTCAAGGCTTCCTTCAAATGCGAGAACACATTTCTACCTTCTCTTCTGTTAAAGCCTCCAAAATTCACATTGTCATTGTCACCACCAAAAGCAACACATTTGGAGTACAAATCATGTTTATGGAGTGTTCTCAAAATATACTGTGATATAGTTTCTGAAGTTTCATTTGGTGTGTTGTCTAACTCGAGAATCTTAGTTTGGATTCCACCTGCTTTCCAGTCAAAATACTGAACATAGACGGCAAAAATTACAAATTTAAAAAAAAAAAACAACAATTTTAAGTGGCGTCTCTGCTACCGGAACTGGAAATAACATTAACATTTTGACCATAGAGACTACAGCATTATTAGTGTTGCCGAATAGAGCAACAGTTAGATTCAAATTATACAAATAATTGGTGTTTCTCATTTGGTATAAATAGGAAAATTAAATAAATATTATTAAGCAATGGGTTTTAATAAAGAATGCAAACACACCGTAGTGTGTAGATACATTGTAAGTTATAACAAGAATACATTAAAATAATGATAACATAAAATATTTTAAAAAGCCGGACATTTTAAAGGTTGTTAGCTTTGCCTGCCGGACGGAGGACACGAGGCTAAAAAGGAGGACATGTCCTCTCTTTGCCGGACGTCTGGCAACCTTACCCTAAACCACAGAATCGGTTATACTACGTATCGTGGAGCGGATTGTCGTTTTCAACACATGGGGATATCAACGGTGGTATAGATTTCCAACGCTGTATTTAGACTTTCCTAGTAAGGTAGTTATGAACAGAGAAGTGCCCTAATTAATGGACAATGTAAGCACGATCATGATAGCCCTTAAAACCCAGCAATGAGTGAATTGTTATCTTGGTATGTTATTGACGTCATCGATTTCTATTATGCAGCACTTGTGTAATTCGTCCACTTTGCAAGCTAGAGATTTGGTTACTAGGTAACCAACCACGCCCCCTGCACAACAATTTTTATTATTTTCGTCCTTACTATTGGCTCATGAAGAATCAAAGAGTCATATAATGGCGTGTCTTTGTATCGTCTGCTATATCTAGCATATTCTTTCGTGTCAAATTCATATTAACAATCTTTTTGTTTTCCTATTCTGTACTTTGAGTTATTTTGGCTTCACTAATTCATTTGTCTTACGCGCTTGTGGACAGCAGTTCATACATAAATACATGTGATTATTAGCGGTCAACAGAGACTAGGAGCAGAAGTAGGAAATACAGACGCACTAAGAGAACACTTAAAAGCTATAGTTACCTTCTGAGGATACAAGCTAGTCACCTCTAAATTAGCCACCATGTCAGAGCGCAGGACACGTTTACTTCGATGCATGGCCACTGATACCCCTTGCGTGTCTGTTGGTCATGCGTCTGAAGTACTCTTGTTTCTAGCATTTGTTCGCTTTCGTGTCGTCACGTTGGTCATGTGTCGAGGTACACTTGGTTGCTACACTTGTTCGCTTTGGGTGTCCGGTTGGTCATGTGCCGAAGTACACTTGTTCTAAACTTGTTCGCTTGGGTGTCTAGTGGGCATGTGTCGAAGTACACTTGTTCGCTTTGGGTGTCCAGTTGGTCATGTGTCGAAGTACACTTGTTCGCTTTGGGTGTCCAGTTGGTCATGTGCCGAAGTACACTTGTTCGCTTTGGGTGTCCAGTTGGTCATGTGCCGAAGTACACTGTTGGCATTTGGGTGTCAGTGGTCATGTGTCGAAGTACACTGTTCGCTTTGGTGGCGGTTGGTCATGGTCGAGTACATGTTCGCTGTGGGATGTCCAGTTGGTCTGTGTTCGAAGTACACATTGTTCGCTTTGGGTGTCCAGTTGGTCATGTGCCGAAGTACACTTGTCTAAACTGTCGCTTTGGGTCTCCAGTGGTCATCAGTTGGTCATATGACGAGTACGCTGTTCTAAATTTGTTCGCTTTGGGTGTCCAGTTGGTCATGTGTCGAAGTACACTTGTTCTAAACTTGTTCGCTTTGGGTGTCCAGTTGGTCATGTGCCGAAGTACACGTGCTCGCTTTGGGTGTCCACTTGGTCATGTGTCGAAGTACACTTGTTCGCTTTGGGTGTCCAGTTGGTCATGTGCCGAAGTACACTTGTTCTAACCTTGTTCGCTTTGGGTTTCCAGTTGGTCATATGACGAAGTACGCTGTTCTACATTTATTCCTCTTGAGTGTCTGTTTGTTCATGCATCAAACTACACTTGGTCTAAACTTACTCCAGTTGTTCGTGCATCAAACTACACTTGGTCTAAACTTTTTCCAGTTGTTCGTGCATCAAACTACACTTGGTCTAAACTTACTCCAGTTGTTCGTGCATCAAACTACACTTGGTCTACACTTGTTCCAGTTGGTCATGCTTCTAAGTACACTATTCTACACTTGTTTGTTCCAGTTGATCATGCTTCGAAGTACACTATTCTACATTATTTATTCCAGTTGTTCATGCATAAAACTACACTTGAGAGAACAAACTGAAGTATCTGGGAATCACATTTGACAGGAGTCTGTCCTTCAAGGGCCATGTGGAGACGGTTGTGACAAGATCACAAAAGAGACTCAATGCAATTAAAATTATGGCTGCAATGAACACCGAGCAGAGAATGCTCTTCACACTATACCAGCACTTGATCCTCTCAGTGATTAATTATGGACTAGGACTCTCACTAATTATGGACTAGGACTCTCACTGTCTCAAAGAATCAGCTGGTGAAATTAGAGCGCATATAGAATGAATCTATGCGGGTCATTCTGGGATGCACCAGAGACACCACAGTAGTGTGTATGCGTTACATCCTTGGTCTGCCGACTGTTGCTGGTAGGCAAAAGGTGATGCAGGCGAAGGCATACCTCAGAGTAGCTGCAGACACAGATCACTCGTTGCATGAGTCGCTGGACGCAGTTAAGGGCAGCGACTGATAAGAGGGAAGTCAAGGATGGCTCTGGCGGAGGATACGATCAGGCAGGTGTGCATCTTGGAAAACATTAGGCATTAAGAGCAAAAGCTAATGGTCGACGTTTGGTGCAGGAGAGCCTTACGTATGATACCAGAACATCTAGCTTAATAATGGAGGTGGAGGCGGTCAGTGCAGCTTTCCGCTGGATGGAGAACACGATACATACACACATCGTGATTGTAAACTGACTCAGAAAGCATGCTGAGGAGGGTGGGAACAGGCAGGCTTCGTACAGAGTGGCTTGCTTCGCTTCGGGGGTCAGGGGTGGGAAGCATCACCTGGATATTTTCTCCGGGGCATGCCAGTTTTCTTGGGAATGAACAAACGGACAGATTGGCTGGCTCGGCAAAACTTGGTGGATTATTGATGCATGACAAGGTAGACATCGTTGCGGCCTTGTGGGAGCACGTGTACACCTCGGTGGAGCAAATGGATCACCATAGTCTAGCAAGAATGAGGCAGCGAGGAGTGACGAGGGGATCTGGCCGACGCTCGACGATCAGGGGAAAGGCGAGACGGACATATAATCAGATTGCTACTGGAACTATTGGTGTTGGAACTCTTCGCTGGGTGCTGAGGATGGGGACGGAGCGCTTATGGGAAAGCCCCGAATGCTGTGGTGTTGGTTCCTAAATCAATCAATCAATCAATCAAACTACACTTGGTCTAAACTTACATCAGTTGTTCATGCATCAAACTACACTTGGTCTAAACTTACATCAGTTGTTCCTGCATCAAACTACACTTGGTCTACACTTGTTCCAGTTGGTTATGCGTCGAAGTACACTTGTTCTACACGTGTTCTATACGTGTTCTACACGTGTTCTACACTTGTTCTACACTTGTTCTACACTTGTTCGTCTAGTTCGTCATACGAAGTACACTTGTTCTACACTTGTTCTACACTTGTTCTACACTTGTTCTACACTTGTTCTACACGTGTTCCAGTTAGTTACGCATCGGAGTACACTTGTTCTAAACTTGTTCGCTTTGGGTGTCAAGTTGGTCATGTGTACACTTTTTCCACTTGGTCACGCGTCGAAGTACACTTGTTGTACACTTGTTCTACACCTGGATGTCTAGTTTGTCTTACGTCGAAGTACACTTGTTGTGCACTTGTTCTACACTTGTTCCATTTGGTCACGCGTCGAAGTACACTTGTTGTACACTTGTTCTACACGTGTTCCAGTTGGTCACGCGTCGAAGTACACTTGTTCTACACTTGGATGTCTAGTTTGTCTTACGTCGAAGTACACTTGTTCTACACTTGTTCTACACTTGTTCTACACTTGTTCTACACTTGTTCCACTTAGTCACGCGTCGAAGTACACTTGTTCTACACTTGTTCTACACGTGTTCTACACTTATTCTACACTTGGATGTCTAGTTTGTCTTACGTCGAAGTACACTTGTTGTGCACTTGTTCTACACTTGTTCCACTTAGTCACGCGTCTCAGTACACTTGTTCTACACGTGTTCCAGTTGGTCACGCGTCGAAGTACACTTGTTCTACACGTGTTCTACACTTGTTCTACACTTGGATGTCTAGTTTCGTCTTACGTCGAAGTGCACTTGTTCTTCACTTGTTTCCCTTGGATATGTAGTTAGTCATAAATCTAAGTACACGTATTCCCCGTTGGTGTCTAGTTGGTTATGCATCGAAGTACACTTGTTTTTTTTTTTTTTGCATATCCCTTACAGGACGTTGCAGTCAACATCAGCACTTTTCAGCTGTTGTTGATGTACTAGACAAGATTACGCTCAGTAGATTACCATTGCTTTCTGAGCGACCGGCTCACATACCCCTAAGTTGCCAACGAGGCGAGAACCGCTACCGAATCTCGTGCAGGTTACGTTGCTCACGAGAATATACGGGATTACGGAGAAAGACGTTAACCCCTAGTCTGCATTTGTGTAAATCAACGCCAGGCGGTATGCTTCGGAATCGTATGTGGTTGATTTCGAAAGCGTTATATGCGGTTGTGAAATTGCGTTCACTGACATTAAGTCACATACGCCGGCAGCCGGTATACCATGTCGTAGAATAATGGCACAGATAGCCAACTCTCCTTCAGTGGCATTCTGCCACTCCAGAGCATCTTTTGTGGATCTTATTCGTTTTTGACCAGGAACCATTTTTCGTTAACTTATCTCCTAATAAACCGTAAGCCCTCAAACAGCTCAAGTGATGCCCTTTGTAGACTTGGTCATATTTGTTTGGCTTTTACATCTACATTTTCTACAGGATGAGGTATCCAGTCTCATTCCAACCCTTGCCTCTTACGACATAAAATGACACAA
Organism: Cepaea nemoralis; assembly: GCA_014155875.1. Classification (NCBI taxonomy): domain Eukaryota; kingdom Metazoa; phylum Mollusca; class Gastropoda; order Stylommatophora; family Helicidae; genus Cepaea; species Cepaea nemoralis. The sequence goes on along the minus strand of JACEFZ010006228.1, from coordinate 285,006 downwards.
AGTAGTGCAGCTTCGACACATACATGACGTTGCGGCGATAAGACTTCATCAGCAAACAAACACATTCACAAACACAACATATAGTCAAGGAGATCTCCTGTAACTACATCAAAAGGTGACGACATGACGAGAAGAACAAAAGCATGAAAAAATGAAAGCAGTGAAGTGAAAATTAGAATTGGAACAAAATGTTCACACTTACTTCAGAATTCCGAGCTGTATATAACCGTGTATAAGGTTATACATAGCTCGGAATTCTGAGGTAAGTATGAACATTTTTCCCAATTTTCATTTTCTCTTCATTGCTTTCATTTTTTTTTTTCATCTTATCGTTCTTCTCGTCCTGTCGTCACCTTTTGATGTAGTCACAGGAAATCTCCTTGATTATATGTTGTGTGTTGTGAATGTGTTGGTTTGCTGATGAAGGCTAATCGCCGCAATGTCCTGTATGCGTCGTAATTCTGTTATGTAAATCTGCGCTACTTTGTGTCATTTTATATTGTTTATATTTTCACAGCTTTACCGCAGTTCCACCTAATTGTATTCATATTTATGCCTCTTACGACATGCTTTCAGATTACCGTGTTACTATTCTTTGTTTCTATTACGAGCTCAGGTAATACACATATACATTCTCGAGCCCTAGCGGTCGATAAAGCTCTCCTGCCATCCTTAATTGAAGACCGTTTTGCATGCTAACACAACCATAAGCTATCCATTACTCTACTTGAGCTCAATAAGGTAGGAGACTGCAGTAAATTGTACGCTGGGGCATCACGAAGTATTCATCCTGCTACATAAGACCACAGACTAGGTAGCTTGTATCCTTAAGACCCTTTATTTTAAAGCATGCACAGAACCGTGCATGTCTATTTATAATTTGTTGTTAACAGTTCAGTGGTGTTTGAAGTACCGACCTCTTATCCAATGCCATGCAATGCGTAGTATTCCCATATATCGTCGAGAGGCTGCATCTAGAGGCTTGCTTGTGCTCAATTGTGCTATAAATGGCTATTTAATTTCTAGACTAGACCTTGAGATCAGGGGTCTCACAGAAAACACAGATATGGATTTGTTGATTGAATTCAAGAACTACATTAGAGCATTAGATATATAATTGCCATAAATGATGCGAATTCCTCCATTTCTAGAACACAGGCGGATCATCAACTCTACACACGAACTTTGTAGAACTGACGATGAACTCAGAATGTATATACGGGAATTAAACAAAGTTATATTCCTCCGAATGGTCGAGACAGAAACACGGAGCTGATCCACGACTCTGGTGATCGAGTGGGATGGCAAAACATGACCGCCGACGCTTACCGGCATGGCACATGATGGATTTCTCCGAAGTCGGAGAGTATCTTCCTGCACGGCGAGGAACCACCAGTCAGCACACCAATAAGCCAGACATGGGACAACGGATACTCACGCAAACCTCAGGTCCTGTATGACATCACACTGATGTTGGACAACAGGATGCCTTCATCCGACATACAGGACTTCACGCTGGAGTTCATAGCCAGCGAACACAAGCAAGCAAGCAAACATGTTATACATATCCTGTTGTGGGTTTGAATCACAGTTATTTGCGTGTGCTTAATAAGATGTCGCTATCAACCCGAACATTCTTTTTTTTTTTGGGGGGGGGGGGGGGGGGTGGGGGGATCTTTGAGATTTATTAAATACTGTTTACGTTTAGTAGTTTGCCAGTGGGGAGCAGATGTGTAATTCTATAAACATCTTTCTCTGTTTGCCTCCACCTATCTCCCCGACCTATTTTCATTCCCTACCTTCCATACATATCTTCCTTGTCTGTCTTCCCTCGTCTTATAATATAAATCAAAGGCAGAGAAGGATGTATATGAACAGAGAGGCAGAACGAACGAACAAACGAACGAACGAATGAACGAACGAACTTTGTTTTCAAGGGGTCACAAATTGGGCAGACAAAAACATCGGCCTTTCCAATCACTCATCTTTAGTTCGTCAAATATATATCGTGCATGTTACATCACAAAGAAAAAAAAAAACATTGTCAAATGAATGTTGTAAACGTAAATACTGCATATTACCATATTATGAGACAGGCAGGCAGGCAGACACATGTACACACACACATACTTATAGCATTTACACAAACTCTCACAGTTATGCACCCACTCAATAACACAACTACACTCTCCCTCGCATACACACTCACAATCAGAAACTCACTAACACAAGTTTACTTATACATACATACATATGCTCCTGCTCTCTCTCTCTCTCTCTCTCTCTCTCTCTCTCTCTCTCTCTCTCTCTCCTCTCTCTCTCTCTCTGTCTCTGTCTCTCTCTTTCTCTCTCTCTCTCTCACTCGCTCTCTCACTCTCTCTTTCTCTCTCTCACGCCCGTATATACATTTTATTCACACATACAACAAGGCACACGTACTCACTTTCCAATACACACATAATTTACACAAACACTTTCACGCGTGGAAATACACAAATACTAACAACAGTCGTACATCCGCACAGTCACAAACCCACACACACTTCCTTACATACACACACATGTACCCACTCATAATTACAAACACTAAATCATTCACTCATTCGCACAGACCTCTCTCTCTCTCTCTCTCTCTCTCTCTCTGTATGTGTGTGTGTGTGTGTGTGTGTGTGTGTGTATGTGTGTGTGTCCCTCTCTCATGCCCATATATATCTCACTTTCACACAATCACTAAAATATATATATATAAACGCCCACACTTTCACATACATACGAACATTGACAACTGTTATGAGCATCTGCACACAAGGGGGAAAATGTGCTATGCATGCTCATTTCATATCTTAGAATATATTAAATATTAATGCAACAGGATAGTAAATAAGTAAGTAGCACCTTGCCGTTTTTGCAGACGAAAGTATGTGAATTGGAACTAGATCTAGAATTCCAAAGCACAATGCCTGGGCATTGAACCTGTATTGCCCATGGAGCATGATCGTTATCTCGTTCTTGTCTTGTTATCTCCAGAGAAAAGGATAACCAGTTCTCCTGGAGCAAGGTAGGCTGCAGATGCTGGCGTTCAGCATCAAACCTCCAAGAGAAGGAGGTTGGTAGCGGCCAGGCATTCACATTCGATGGATTGACTTAGAGACGTTCAGCCAAATCCCTCAGCTGTGTGCCTTATACCAATTTCTGGACCCGTATGAGTGTGTACATCTGTCATCGTAGTGTCTGGACCATTAAAAGCGTGTAATACCGTCAGATTTCGCGCCTGACACTGTGGGGATCCCGCCACTAGCGAGAATCGGCCCGCCGAAGATATTGCTCGTCTATGTTGCGGTCTTATTTCCCCGCTAATTCTACCAAGCCCGTTCCCTTGGCTGTGATTTCTCTAAATAGTAGATAGGGGCAGTGGAAATCTCAATAATCCATTCATGCACGTCACTAACAACTGATAAAAACAGTATAAGGTAAGCAGTGTAATAGTTTTCATACTGTAAGACAGACAGACAGATGGGAAGACGGACAGACAGATGGGAAGACGGACAGACAGGCGAAAAGACGGAAGGGCAGACAGACATCTAAGTAGACAGAGAGATAGACAGACATACAGGCAGACAGATATACAGACAGATAGGCACATAGATAGACAGACGGACAGACGGATTGATGGAATAACAGATAGATATATATATAGACAGGCGGACGGAGGGAGGGTTGGATAGATTAATGGATGGATGAATGGATGGATGGATGAATGGATGGATGGGTGGGTGGGATGGATGGATGGATGGGTGAGTGGGTAGGTGGGTGGATGGATGGATGGATGATGGATGGATGGATGGATGGATAGCAGTTTTATATACCAGATCTATGTGAATAATTCGACAACCTTAAGTTCGTATTCTTGTCTGTCGAATTCTGCGCCACACAGCAGCCGTTATGATTCATTCAGTCATCCTCTTGTGGTTGCGCATCATTTTGATATTACACTGGTAGCAAACTCTCTTTCAGTGTCATTTTGCTACTCCAGAGGAACATTGAACCGGAACAGTTACAGATCTGTTATCAAAGCCAAAAGTACAAGAACATGTGGCGAAGTGGTTAAGTCGACTTCCTCGTTCTCTGAAGGTTGTGGGTTCGATTCCCTAAGCCACCATTCGGTTCACTAGTGCAATTTTCTTAGAGACTCCTGGAGGTCGTCGCTGGAGCTACAGAGTTCGTGCTTTGTGTGACACTTTCGGCAGACCGCTCTGCGAAATGAGACTGAGCCATGTGGGATAAAACGCGGTGCAATGAAGTTGACCCTCTGACATTTAACGCCTCCTGTAACTTTCCGACATTACGTTTGACCCAACTGGTATTTTCACAAGCCGACCCAGTGACTGCTAAGCCAAACTTCATTCAACTGTAGGAAGCAGTCTACTAAGATATATCACACACTGTCTTCAGTTAACAAGGTGTTCTTTCTCCGTCTGCGACTCTCTCTCTCTCTCTCTCTCTCTCTCTCTCTCTCTCTCTCTCTCTCTCTCTCTCTCTCTCTCTCTATTTCTGTCTATGTGTTTATGAACGTGCATGTGCACCTCATGCCTGCCTCCCTGCCTGTCTCATAACATGATAATATGCATTATATGTGTTTACAACATTCATTTGACAATATCTGTTTCCTATGTGAAAGTAACATGCACAATTGTTGAAAGAAAGATGAGTGATTGGAAGGGCCGAATGTAAAACAGAACTGTGTGCCCAGTTTATTACCCTTTGAAAATAAAGTTCGTTCGATTCGTTTATTCGTTTGTTCTCTGTTTACTGTTATCTCTCTTTCTTTCTCTTTCTCTGTCTTTCCCACTTTCACTTTCTCTCTCTCTCTCTCTCTCTCTCTCTCTCTCTCTCTCTCTCTCTCTCTCCCTCTCGTTCTTTCTCCTCACTCCCTATCTCTCTCTCTTTCTCTCTGTCTCTCACTCTGTATATATATTTGATTTTTATTTTGTCTTTAGATTTATGTTCAACGCTGTGGGTTACACATGGGATGTCTGTTGTTAATCAACCTTCTGAGCCTATACCTAGGATATAACATGTCTATTGTTATTTTATACAAAGAATTCCTCACTTTTTATTATTTTCATGTCGAGCCAGAATATTATTCGTGTCTATCTCTTAACGTTCTTTATAGTGTTCTTCTGTTATATTTTTAATATGTCATGTGGTGATGGATATATCCTATCATATCCCATGTTGATGCTTGCTTATGTTCGTTGGCTTGAGCTCCAACGCGAAATCCTGTATGTCGGATGAAGACATCCTGTTGTCCAACATCAGTGTGATGTCATACAGGACCTGAGGTTTGCGTGAGTATCCGTTGTCCCATGTCTGGCTTATTGGTGTGCAGACTGGTGGTTCCTCGCCGTACAGGCAGACACTCTCCGACTTCGGAGGAATCGGCTATCCTTCTGACTTTAGCCAGGACCCCGAAGGGACCTGTTGCCCAGGACGCTCGACGAGGACGCGTCAATAGGTCTTGGCCAGTATATAACCCGGCCCTGGTACCTTGGAAACACCTCTGCGTCCCATCCCATGTTGATAAGATTGGGTGGTCATGATTCGCTTTCTCACATGACCATAACAGTATTTGATCATGTCTATGTTCTGGTTCCGATTATGTCATGCGACCAACTCATCCAGATATGGATCTCTTTGCCCTTTCCTTGCTCGCTTCCATAAACTAGAATATGTAGACGTTGACAGAGAAGATTGTTTTGGGAATGGTATGAGGAGAAATAAACTACACAACTTGTGACAACCAGCAAAAGTCATGGAAACTGAGCAAGGGCAGGAAAAAGATATTAATATTTACGAATCTTCCTTTGTATAGTAAATATACTACGCATGCATTAATTTCAGATAACTTTCACCAGCTGACCCCGGTAACACATACAGACTATTCTTAATGGATGTATTCTCTCTCTCTCTCTCTCTCTCTCTCTCTCTCTCTCTCTCTCTCTCTCTCTCTCTCTCTCTCTCTCTCTCTCTCTCTCTCTCTCTCTCTACTTTCATTTCTCATGCTGATGGCCTCACGTTGTTACAGATCAAGCTCTGATCAAGCCATTTCTATTCGTAAACTTGTGAGACTCGCTGAATTAGTCCTCACATAATTCCTCCGCGATCAATGGCCACTGTTTCGAACAAATCAACTTTATCTCCATGGGTAAAAAAATAGGACTTATGGAAACTATGGAAAATGGATGGCTTGGCCGCATGACATAATACGGATAGAAACAGATGCCTCATTCCAAGGCTATGGTTACCATGTCAGGTAGGATGCCATGACTGCCCACGCTTATCTGCACGGCACATGATGACAATGATTATGAATTCATCACTGTCGTAACAATAGGAAAAATACCTGCAGTGAAATATTTATAGATGTCAGCCTCTTAATTAGATGTGGAAGTTAATGGGAAACCATCGCATTACAAAAGAATTGCAAGAATTAGTGTGTGGGCAGCTACCAAACTAAATTTATTGGGAAGTGTTTTGCTCGTAACATTTCAATCCATCTTCGGACTGAAAACCTGACAAAACAGACAGGAGCGTAATGCACCTGAAGAATGCGCGAAATAAAGAAATCCCCCTCTCTCTCTCTCTCTCTCTCTCTCTCTCTCTCTCTCTCACACACACACACACACACACTCACACACACACACTCACACTCACACGCATGCATCCACCACACACAAACACACAGTAACTCAAATACAAAGTGCATTCATTAGAACCGACAAAAGCTAATCTGAAAGGTTTCTGAGTGCGTCCTCACTCTAATGCCAAACATATGAGGTTGTAAGGGAAAAACCAGCAAACCTAATCAGTTGAAGTTTTTCCTCAGCTGACGTTCAGTAATAAAGTCATCCTTTGTTGTTCATGTCCGAATGCTGAGAAAGCGCAGTCTAAATTTGGCAAGCATACTGACTATTGTTTAGTAAATATCCGCAGCAAAATAAAATAATCAGATGAATCTTGCCAAAGCTATTAGCCGGAAATCTGTAAGATAAACGTTGAACATGCAGACAACGACGCATTTCTAGAACTAAAATCGACATCCTTCTTGTCTGCGTTTTGTGAGCAAACGCTAAAAACCTGCGACATTTTGACATTTTCTGGCAATATGATGGACTGAAATTGAATTTTGCCAGATCTTCAAAAATATTGATGAAGAATACACTGGAAGAAAAACAGATTCTTAAATTGGCTTCATTAAGTAAAGACGATTGAACGAACAGAAGTCAAAGATGATTTCCCATTTCAACATATTTTCCCTTCCAATCCTATTATTGTGATTGTTTTTATTTGGTGCATATCGCTGTTATAATAGAGTGTGTTGTCAAAGATGCAAAACTGCATCTCTCATGTTCTGTAAATTTTAATATTTATGCTTGTGTGATTACGTCAGTGCTTCAGAGCTCGCATGAGGGGACTTTAGACTTTTGCTTCATCAAATATCACAGATGATTTGTAAAAACAATATATTCAAATTAAGATTTCAAAGTGTAAAATTACATGACTCCATTTTTAAGAAACACAATTTTAAAATGGAGTTCCTCTTCGACTTTGTCTCCGCCTGCTGCTGCTACTGCTGCTGCTGCTGCTGCTGGTCTTCTTCTTCTTCTTCTTCTTCTTCTTCTTCTTCTTCTTCTTCTTCTTCTTCTTCTTCTTCTTCTTCTTCTTCTTCTTCTTCTTCTTCTTCTTCTTCTTCTTCTTCTTCTTCTTTTTCTTTTTCTTCTTCTTCTTCTTCTGATGCTGCTGCTACTGCAGATGCTGCTGCCCCTTCTCCTCCTCCTCCTCATCCAACTCCTCCAATCCTTCTCTTTCTGCTTATTATCATTTTTTGTCATCATCAACATTACTTTCATTACTGTTATTTACCTTACTCTGTTTTGGGCGTGTTTTAAGTCTTATTTTCATCACACTTTACTCGTCTACGTCTTTGATTGCCTTTTAAAGTATGCAGTTTTTTTTTTAAATTCAGTTGCTTAGTTCATTAATTCCCATAACTATCATCTTCTCTTTTTTTTTTTTTCAATTTGTTTTATTTCATTATTTTATGCACACACTATTACAATGTTATGCTACTACTGTTCTCTTTGGCACAATTATGCATAAGGGAACTCCATTTCTTCTTAATGAGAGCAAGCTGGTACCGGAACTTAACCCAGGAAATCGAGGGGACGTGTATTATTATTATTAAAAACCAATGCTTCTTGTAAAATCCCCTAACTTTTTTACCGAATCATGTATCTTTCTAATCTGAGAAGGACACTATTAGTCCTCAGCCACGCCGCCGCCCTCCCTGCCCCGCCCCTTCCCCACATCCCAGGAAATGACACAGTATTTCCGTGCTAAGCCTTGAGGTGGCTTTCTGTATCTTTTAATGGGAACGATTAGTAATATGACTCTTCGCTAGCTGTTGAATGAGGGGACGGAGCACGTATGGGAATGTCCTGAGTGCAGTGATGTCGGTTCTTAACTCAACTCAACTTAGCTAATAAGATAATGCCTTGTTCAAAATTCAACAGCACCCCGGACACGCCCATATGCGCTGCGGCTCACTCTGAAGTAGTGAAAAGTGTTATCACTAATAGATTCCATGATCATTAGCTTACGTACGCATCAAGTCCGCCCTGTACAAAGATCGTTCCTGCTAGCCCTGAACTGGAAACTCAGATCTGTTGATAACGCCACAAGCAGGATCATCTGCAGTTCTCTGAGATCATCTTCTACCCTGTATCCCCTTGGGGCGTAGATCCTTGTCCAACTCACGCCCGGCAGTCTTATCCTTTGCTGTCCATATTTCTAGTAGTGATGGACTGGATTTTGCGCGTGGATTAGCTTTCCCTATTAACAGAATCCCTCGCCATCAGGCGAACCCTCTCCGACTTCAGAGGTACTTGTAATTTACGTCCCCAAGTTAAGGACGACAGGTCAACATTTTAGTCCAGCTGTTCGGTGTAGGGGTTGAACCGCTTACCTCGACATCAGCACAAAGAATGCTTAAGAACACACGTTCTTCTGCGAACAATGTCTTTAATTCTCTTCTCTAAACTTCCTGTGCGCTGATGGCCGGGTGGTGGGTTCAAACACTACACAGGTCAGTTGGACTTAAAAGTTGACTTCTCGTTCAGAATTCATTGGCAAGCTACCGAACGTAATATTTGCTTATAACCAACTTGGAGTAGATCGCAAAGCTCTGCAAAGGATATACAACATCTGATTTTATGTCTCTTCCTGATTCCGTTTGCTCTATGGGAGTTCGTAATCCCGCATACCGCGTTCGAAACACAGCTGCGGGCGATCTGCCAACGGACCGCTTTGCATTAGTTTTTATAAAATGGTATGAGTGCCGGTTGTTTAGAAAGTAATGGCAAACGAATGAATGTAAACTTGCCAAGATCTCACAAACAGCCAAAAGTAAAGTGTATACAACTAACGTAATGTTTTTTTTCGAAGGGAAGATGCCTTGAAGAGTTCAAAACAATAATGGTGATGTTAGTTAGTTAGTTAGCTATTAAGTTAGGTAGTTAGTACCGGTTCCAACGTTACGGCAAAGGGTAGCCCCATAAAGCTCCGTTCCTGTGTCAGTAAATAGCACACTGCTCCACATGAAAAGAGAAACAGACAGGCATCTCGATAAACCAACAGCCCGCACAGGTATATGTGCATAAGGCAGCAGCTAGAATACCAACACAGAAGTCCGCCACGAAAAATACAGTTCGGGGGGCTGAGTGGTCTCGAGGTATGGTATCCGCCTCGAGTACTGGAGGTCCCGGGTTCAGGGCATCGGTGAGGGCCGGGACTTTCACATGAACCTCTAGTAACAAAATTTCCCCTGGTTTCTGGGTAATGAGATCTGACACCCATGTGTATTTTTGCGCACGTAAAACAATCCCTTGGCAGTTGGAAATCGAAAACAAAGTAGCCTAATAGCGCTGCCCGGGCAAAATTTCGATTAAAAAATCTACATAAAGTATTTCAAGGATCTTCGCCGGTGCTACGAAGTTCGTGCACCGAGCTGAGATTCTCCGGACTCAGGCTTGAGTTAAGCTTAGAACGGAGTACGTGTGGGTTACACCGGTGTGCCGCTATGTTGATCCGTCGGCTAAACTAATCTAAACTAAATACAGTTCATCGTCGATGGAAGCGGCAGTCACTAGAAAACCAGCAGCCCCACATTGTTATAAATATTTCGCATATCCTTTACAGGACATAACTGTCAACATCAGCATATTTCAGCTGATTGTTGATTTCTTGGCAAGATTACGCTCAGTACTTTGCTATTGCTTTCTGAGCGACCGGCTCCATACTCTCATAAGTCACTGGCGCGACTCTAACCGCTTCCAATTCTCGTGCGCTCACGTCAACCACGAGAGTATTCGGGGTTACGGAGAAAGCTGCTAAAACCTCAACCAGGGAGACCGGCCACACATTATTGTCTAATCCAGTTATTTCATCAACCGGCCGACCGCCATTTTTCTGAACACGCTGTTCATGATACAAACAACCGAGGACAGATGTAAAAGCACTCCAGATTACAGTGTCTCTCCTTCTTCCCCCCCCCCCCCCCCTTCCCCATGCACTTTACTCAGTAGCTGGGCGACTGAACCATCAGCTATAGAATTACCCCGGATCTATACTTGGATAGTTAGGTCTACTGTAACAATCGGTACAAGAATACATGTCTGATCAGATTGCGACATTGGTGATCGTGTGGGATGACGAACCATGATGTACGATGATTAAGGGTATGGCACACGATGATGTTGATCGTGATCGTTATGTTCATAGACCCATAGCAGCTTCCTGCTTCGCAACTGTTTTTTGTTTTTTTACATTGCTCATTTGTATCTTCATAAATATTGCAGTCTTCTCCCGTAGATCACACTTGGAGAATCTGAGCACGATGAACGAATTACTGTAACACTGACTAGTATCTAAAATGTGTGTACATCAGAATCACACATCCTACACACTAATGGAAAATAATATTCGCTGGGCTAGTCACTTAACTCGTAAGCCAGATCACAGGCTCCCTAAACACATTTTTTACGGCGAGCTGCGTTTGGTAAACGCTCCCAAGGCGGCCAGAGGAAACGTTTTACAGACAAACAATAGATTGCACGATTTATTGCCTGGCATATTTCGCTGCATCTCGTCAGGTACATACTGCAGAACTCACACAACTTACGTGAAATTAACTAGATAAATCCTTCAAGTTGAAATATACACAATTTCGCACAGTAATGTCGATTGTCTACCACGGTAATTTTAAGCTGACTAACATGTCTTTCTGTTTACACAATTCTGGCTTGCGTTGATAGATCATAATTGCTTCTGCAATTACAATTATGATCTATCAACGCAAGCCAGAATTGTGTAAACAGAAAGACATGTTAGTCAGCTTAAAATTACCGTGGTAGACAATCGATATTACTGTGCGAAATTGTGTATATTTCAACTTGAAGGATTTATCTAGTTAATTTCACGTAAGTTGTGTGAGTTCTGCAGTATGTACCTGACGAGATGCAGCGAAATATGCCAGGCAATAAATCGTGCAATCTATTGTTTGTGTCTTCGTTATTCAAATTCACTACGGGAAAACATTGTTTTGAGTTTTACAGACACACTGAAAGTCTCACTGAAAGCTTTTGGAATTCATCCTGACACCTGGGAGACGGCTGCCAAAGACCGTAATTCATGGTGTACATCATTACATATGGGTACAGTCACTTGTGAAGCAACCAGGACTGCAAGAGCTGGGAAGAAAAGGCTGGACAGAAAAACCAATGCAGATCCTCTTCCTGGAACGTCAAGCATTCTTTGCCCGCATTGTCAAAGAACATTTCGAGCCAAAATAGGCCTTATCAGCCATCTTAGAACTCACGGCTCCATACTTTCAACCCCACTGGATGAAATGAATGGTCATCATCATTCTTGATGGACAAACAACAACACATCCTACACATGCTTATTTGTGGGTAGCATTTTTTATGTTTTAATTTTTCCCTATGCAGTGGTCTATCCAATTTGATCTTTTCACCGTCTACGTAAAGAGCGATTTTCACGTTTAGAATATTTACACGTATCTTCCCGGTTTTTCGTGATTGTGCAATAATACTACACTTCCAATAAACTACACCGGGACTGGAAGGAGAAAATGCAGTGAAGCTTATAATAATACTCTGATTTTTATTTTTATTCAACAGTTAACACCGCCAAAAGAACCAAGTCACAGACAGACATCGTACTCATCTATGCTGCTCACGCCCTAACTGAATGTGGGTATTTCTTATGTTTTTTTCATAACCTCATTTTTGACTACCAGGGATGGATGTCGACTTATATTAAGTGATACGATAATAGGTTGTGTATTAAAATAGTTTCCATGCCGTGGAATACAATTTTTACCAGACTCTTCTTCATTTACATTTCGCGCGTGCCAAACTCTGTGAGCACGTCATCAAGAAACGTGTAAAACGTGTGCAATGCAGACGCGTGAAAAGTATGGCTGACATCACGTGATGCAGATTTCCTGCAAGGTTTAACTATCTCGAAATACCTGCCGAAACCATGGATTTCAGAAACCAAACAGACATTTACATATACAACATTTCAAAGGATTTTATCGACGAAGACCTGGATTCCACTAATGTGCAGCCTTTATACGCACAGATTATTATTGTACTTATGTATATTCTCATCATAATCATTGCTGTTGGAGGAAATGTTCTATTTTCTTACGTCATCCTGGTGCGTCCAAAGATGAGAACAGTGACGAATTTGTTCTTGCTAAACCTCGCCATTAGTGATATAGTTAAAGCTGCCATCTGCAATCCGTTCGCCTTCATGGCGAATTTGATTCTTCTGCATTGGCCCTATGGCGATCTGATGTGTCAGCTTGTAACCTATGTGCAGGTAAGAACCATGTACATGTGTCAGTCCAAATATATATCTCTCCATCTCTCCATCTATCAAACTATTCATCAATCTATCTACCCGTTTAAAAATCTATCTATCTATCTATCTATCTATCTATCTATCTATCTATCTATCTATCTATCTATCTATCTATCTATCTATCTATCTATCTATCTATCTATCTATCTATCTATCTATCTATCTGCCTGCCTGCCTGCCTGCCTGTCTGTCTGTCTGTCTGTGATGTGTGGGTGGGAGATGTGTGTGTATGGGGGGGGGGGGGGGTGAGGTGGGGGGGGGAGATGTGTGTGGGAGTATGGGAGAAGTGTGGGGGATATGTGGGATGTGTGTGGGTGGGGAAATGTGTGCTGGTGTGGGATGCGTTTTTGGTGAGGGATGTGTGAGTGGTTGGGTGAGGGATGTGTGGGTTTTGCGGAGATGAGTGGGTGTGTGAGTGGAGGGATGAGTGTATGGTTGAGGCTCGTGTTGGCGGGGAATATGTGGGTGGGTGAGGGATGTGTGGGAGAGGGATGTGTGTTTGTGTGGATGTTGGTGGATAGTGGTTTGTGTGGGTGTTGCGGGTGGGAGATGTGTGGGTTTTGGTAGTTGGGGGTTGTGTGGGTGGGTGTATTGCGGCGTGTGTGGAGGGTGTGGGAGATGTGTGTATGAGTGGGGGATGTGTATGTGTCGATGGGGAAATTTGTGTTGGAGGGGGATGTGTTTGTGTGGGTTGGGGATGTATATGTGCGGTTGGGGGGGGGGGGGATGGGAAATATGTGGGTGGGTGGGGAATGTGTGTTTAGGGATGCATGTGTGGATGGGAAGATGTGTGGGTATGGGTGGGTGATGTGTGAATGGGAGAGGGATGTGTGTGCGTTGGTGCGGGATGTGTGTTTGGTTGGGTGGTGGGTGTGGCTGGGTGGGTGGCGCATGTGTATATTGGTGAGTGTGTGTGGGTTGGGGTATGTGTGAGTGGGTTGGGAGATGTGTGTGGGTGGGGATGTGGTTGAGGGATGTGTGTGTGGGTGGGTGCGAGATGTCTGAATTGGTGGGAGTTGTGTTGAGTGGGTGGAGGGATGTGTGGTGGGTTGGGGATGTTTGGTGGTTGGGGATGTGTGAGTATCGGTGGGTGAAGTGTGAGTGGGTGAGGGATGTGTGTGTGTGTGTGTGTGTTAGTTGATGCGGGACATAACTGCTTGCAACATTAATTTGACTATGTTTCTTTTCCTATGTGAATGTATCATGCAATGTTAATAAACGAAAGATGAGTGATTGGAAGGGCCGAATGTAAGATGGGCCTACGTGCCCAACTTGTAACCCTTTTAAAATAAATTTCAATTCAATTCAATTCTGTCTGTCTGTCTGTCTGTCTGTCTGTCTGTCTGTCTGTCTGTCTGTCTGTCTGTCTGTCTGTACATGTGTGCGTGTCTATGTTTGTGTATGTTATGTGTGAATGCGTGAGTGAGTTAGTATGTGTGTGACTATGAGGCTCTATGTTTATTTATATTATAGTATACAATTTTACGCATACATCTTCGAACACAGCGATAGCATAATAGCTAGACGCTTACCCACCGGCTTGGTTGCCATTGGATCCAATCTCGCGTCAGCATGGGTTTCCGATTTTGAAAACTGACCCAGATTTCCCAGTAGACCCAGCCTATAAGGGTACAGAAATGTATTGAGAAGTAAAGGAGGTCGATGTGATACTGACAGCACCACTCATATGATTCCGATTGGGCATTAACATTTTGGCAGAGGACAGTACGTCTAATTTACACCTTATGCGTGTAAAACGTACTTACTTCATGACTTACTTCCTGACTTACTTCAAGTCTTACTTCATGACTTACTTCCTGACTTACTTCCTGCCTTACTTCCTGACTTACTTCCTGACTTACTTCCTGACTTACTTCCTGACTTACTTCATGACTTACTTCCTGACTTACTTCCTGACTTACTGCCTGACTTACTGCCTGACTTACTTCCTGACTTACTTCCTGACTTACTTCCTGACTTACTGCCTGACTTACTGCCTGACTTACTTCCTGACTTACTTTCTGACTTACTTCCTGACTTACTTCCTGACTTACGTCCTGACTTACTGCCTGACGTACTGCCTGACTTACTTCCTGACTTACTTCCTGACTTACTTCCTGACTTACTTCCTGACTTACTTCCTGACTTACTCCCTGACTTACTTCCTGACTTACTTCCTGACTTACTTCATGACTTACTTCCTGACATACTTCCTGACTTACTTCCTGACTTACTTCCTGACTTACTCCCTGATTTACTCACTGACTTACTCCCTGACTTACTGCCTGACATACTTCCTGGCTTAGTTCCTGACTTACTTCCTGACTTACTTCCTGACTTACTTCCTGACTTACTCCCTGACTTACTCCCTGACTTACTGCCTGACTTACTTCCTGACGTACTTCCTGACTTACTTCCTGACTTACTTCCTGACTTACTTCCTGACTTACTTCCTGACTTACTTCCTGACTTACTTCCTGACTTACTTTCTGACTTACTTCATGACTTACTCCCTGACGTTCTTCATGACTTACTTCCTGACTTACTTCCTGACTTACTTCCTGACTTACTTCCTGATTGACTTCATGACTTACTTCCTGACTTTCTTCCTGACTTACTTCCTGACTTATTTCATGACTTACACCCTGACTTACTTTCTGACTGACTTCCTGACTTACTTAATGTCTTACATCATGACTTACTTCCTGACTTACTTTCTGATTTACTTCCTGACTTACTTCATGACTTATTTCCTGACTTACTTCCTGACTTACGTCACGACTTACTTCCTGACTTACTTCCTGACTTACTTCCTGACTTACTTCCTGACTTACTTCCTGACTTATTTCATGACTTAATTCCTGACTTACTTCCTGACTTACTTCATGACTTACTGCCTGACTTACTGCCTGACTTACTTCCTGACTTACTTCCTGACTTACTTCATGACTTACGTCCTGACTTACTTCCTAAATTACTTCATGACTAACTTCTTGACTTACTTCCTGACTTACATCATAACATACTTCCTGACTTACTTCATAACTTACTTCCTGACTTACTCCCTGACTTACTTCATGACTTACTCCCTGACTTACTTCATGACTTACTTCCTGGGTTACTCCCTGACTTACTTCATGACTTACTTCCTGACTTACTTCTTGACTTACTTCATGACTTACTCCCTGACTTACTTCATGAGTTACTCCCTAACTTACTTAATGACTTACTCCCTGACTTACTTCCTGACTTACTTCATGACTTACTTCCTTAGTTACTCCCTGACTTACTTTCTGACTTACTTCCTGAGTTACTCCCTGACTTACTTCATGACTTACTCCCTGACTTACTTCCTGACTTACTTCATGACTTACTGCCTGACATACTTCCTGACTTACTTCCTGACTTACTTCATGACTTACTTCCTGATTTACTTCCTGACTTACTTCCTGACTTACTTCATGACTTACTTCCTCATTTACTTCCTGACTTACTTCCTGACTTACTTCCTGACTTACTTCCTGACTTACAGCCTGACTTACTTCCTGACTTACTTCCTGACTTACTTCCGACTTACTTCCTGACTTACTTCCTGACTTACTTTATGACTTACTTCCTGACTTACTTCCTGACTTACTTCCTGACTTACTTCGTAACTTACTTCCTGACTTACTTCCTGACTTACTTCATGACTTACTTCTTGACTTACTCCCTGACATACTTCATGACTTACTTCCTGACTTACTTCCTGACTTACTTCCTGACTTACTTCATGACTTACTACCTGACTTACTACCTGACTTACTGCCTGACTTACTTCCTGACATACTTCCTGACTTACTACCTGACTTATTTCCTGACTTACTTCATGACTTACTTCCTAACTTACTTCCTGACTTACTAAATGACTTACTTCATGACTTACTCCCTTACTTACATCATGACTTACTTCCTGACTTACTTCCTGAGTTACTTCATGGCTTACTTCGTGACTTACTTCATGGCTTACTTCCTGACTTACTTCCTGACTTACTCCCTGACTTACTTCATGACTTACTCCCTGACTTACATATATAATTATTTCCTTGCTGACATATCTTCTAACAAGTTTAATGCGTGATTTATATAAACGTGTTTTGTGTAGTTCGTGATATGTGTAGTTCGTGATTTGTGTAGTTTGTGATTTGTGTTGTTCGT
The DNA here is from genome assembly GCA_014155875.1 of Cepaea nemoralis. Classification (NCBI taxonomy): domain Eukaryota; kingdom Metazoa; phylum Mollusca; class Gastropoda; order Stylommatophora; family Helicidae; genus Cepaea; species Cepaea nemoralis. Next base: position 267,801 of record JACEFZ010006228.1, on the reverse strand, counting down.
GATTTGAATAGTTCGTGATTTGCGTAGTTCGTGATCTCATGAAGTCTGATTATCCATTCGGCCATCCATACTTCCTGATGCATGATTGATAACTCAATGCGACCTTAATTTTCTATTAGTGTCTATACTCACTGGTGGTTGAATAAACTACTTGTGACATGATGTCATATTTGCAGACAAAGATATAAACCAAAGCCACGTCGATGTAATGTAAAGCGCACAGAGACAATGTTTTTTTTTTCCTATGTGAATGTATCATGCAATTTTGATAAACGAAAGATGAGTGATTGGAAAAGTCGAATGTAAGATGGGCCTACTTCATGACTTACTTCCTGACTTATTTCCTGACTTACTTCATGACTTACTTCCTGACTTACTCCCTGACGTACTTCCTGACTTACTTCCTGGCTTACTTCCTGACTTACTTCCTGACTTACTTCCGGACTTACTCCCTGACGTACTTCCTGACTTACTTCCTGACTTACTTCCTGACTTACTTCCTGACTTACTTCATGACTTACTTCCTGACTTATTTCTGACTTATTTCTGACTATTTCTGACTAATGCATGACTTACTGCCTGACTTACTTCCTGACTTATTTCCTGACTTAATTCATGACTTACTACCTGACTTACTTCCTGACTTACTTCATGACTTACTTCCTGACTTACTTCATGACTTACTCCCTGACTTACTTCCTGACTTACTTCATGACTTACTGCCTGACTTACTGCCTGACTTACTTCCTGACTTACTTCCTGACTTACTTCCTGACTTATTTCCTGACTTACTTCATGACTTACTTCCTGACTTACTTCCTGACTTACTTCCTGACTTACTTCCTGACTTACTTCCTGACTTACTTCATGACTTACTTCCTGACTTACTCCTGACGTACTTCCTGACTTATCCTGGCTTACTTCCTGACTTACTTCCTGACTTACTTCCTGACTTACTACCTGATTTACTTCCTGACTTACTTCCTGACTTACTTCCTGACTTACTTCCTGACTTACTTCCTGATTACTTCCTGACTTACTTCATGACTTACTTCCTGACTTACTTCCTGACTTATTTCCTGACTTAATTCATGACTTACTGCCTGACTTACTTCCTGACTTATTTTCTGACTTAATTCATGACTTACTACCTGACTTACTTCCTGACATACTTCCCGACTTACTTCCTGGCTTACTTCCTGATTTACTTCCTGACTTACTTCATGACTTACTTCCTGACTTACTTCATGACGTACTCCCTGACTTACTTCCTGACTTACTTCATGACTTACTGCCTGACTTACTTCCTGACTTATTTCCTGACTTACTTCATGACTTACTTCCTGACTTACTCCCTCACGTACTTCCTGACTTACTTCCAGGCTTACTTCCTGACTTACATCCTGACTTACTTCCTGACTTACTTCCTGACTTACTTCCTGACTTACTTAATGACTTACTTCCTGACTTACTTCCTGACTTATTTCCTGACTTATTTCTTGACTTAATGCATGACTTACTGCCTGACTTACTTCCTGACTTATTTCCTGACTTAATTCATGACTTACTTCCTGATTTACTTCCTGACTTACTTCATGACTTACTTCCTGACGTACTTCATGACTTACTCCCTGACTTACTTCCTGACTTCCTTCATGACTTACTGCCTGACTTACTTCCTGACTTACTTCCTGACTTATTTCCTGACTTATTTCCTGACTTACTTCATGACTTACTTCATGACTTACTTCCTGACTTACTTCCTGACTTACTTCCTGACTTACTTCCTGACTTACTTCCTGACTTACTCCCTGACGTACTTCCTGACTTACTTCCTGGCTTACTTCCTGACTTACTTCCTGACTTACTTCCTGACTACTACCTGATTTACTTCCTGACTTACTTCCTGACTTACTTCCTGACTTACTTCCTGACTTACTTCCTGATTTACTTCCTGACTTACTTCATGACTTACTTCCTTACTTATTTCCTTCCTGACTATTTCCTGACTTAATTCATGACTTACTGCCTGACTTACTTCCTGACTTATTTCCTGACTTAATTCATGACTTACTACTGACTTACTTCCTGACTTACTTCCCGACTTACTTCCTGGCTTACTTCCTGATTTACTTCCTGACTTACTTCATGACTTACTTCCTGACTTACTTCATGACGTACTCCCTGACTTACTTCCTGACTTACTTCATGACTTACTGCCTGACTTACTTCCTGACTTACTTCCTGACTTACTTCATGACTCACTTCATGACTTACTGCCTGACTTACTGCCTGACTTACTTCCTGACTTACGTCCTGACTTACTTCATGACTTACGTCCTGACTTACTTCCTGACTTACTTCATGACTAACTTCTTGACTTACTTCCTTACTTACATCATAACATACTTCCTGACTTACTTCATAACTTACTTCCTGACTTACTCCCTGACTTACTTCATGACTTACTCCCTGACTTACTTCATGACTTACTTCCTGAGTTACTCCCTGACTTACTTCATGACTTACTTCCTGACTTACTTCATGAGTTACTCCCTGACTTACTTCATGACTCACTCCCTGACTTACTTCCTGACTTACTTCATGACTTACTCCCTGACTTACTTCATGAGTTACTCCATAACTTACTTCATGACTTACTCCCTGACTTACTTCCTGACTTACTTCATGACTTACTTCCTTAGTTACTCCCTGACTTACTTCCTGACTTACTTCCTGACTTACTTCCTGAGTTACTCCCTGACTTACTTCATGACTTACTCCCTGACTTACTTCCTGACTTACTTCATGACTTACTGCCTGACTTACTTCCTGACTTACTTCCTGACTTACTTCATGACTTACTTCCTGACTTACATCCTGACTTACTTCCTGACTTACTTCATGACTTACTTCCTCATTTACTTCCTGACTTACTTCCTGACTTACTTCCTGACTTACTTCCTGACTTACAGCCTGACTTACTTCCTGACTTACTTCCGACTTACTTCCTGACTTACTTTATGACTTACTTCCTGACTTACTTCCTGACTTACTTCGTAACTTACTTCCTGACTTACTTCCTGACTTACTTCATGACTTACTTCTTGACTTACTCCCGACATCTTTCCTGACTTACTTCCTGACTTACTTCCTGACTTACTTCCTGACTTACTTCATGACTTACTTCCTGACTTACTTCCTGACTTACTACCTGACTTACTTCATGACTTACTCCCTGACTTACTTCATGAATTACTTCCTGACTTACTTCCTGAGGTTCTTCATGGCTTACTTCGTGACTTACTTCGTGACTTACTTCCTGACTTACTTCCTGACTTACTCCCTGACTTACTTCCTGACTTACTTCCTGACTTATTTCCTGACTTATTTCCTGACTTAATTCATGACTTACTGCCTGACTTACTTCCTGACTTATTTCCTGACTTAATTCATGACTTACTACCTGACTTACTTCCTGACTTACTTCCCGACTTACTTCCTGGCTACTTCCTGATTTACTTCCTGACTTACTTCATGACTTACTTCCTGACTTACTTCATGACGTACTCCCTGACTTACTTCCTGACTTACTTCATGACTTACTGCCTGACTTACTGCCTGACTTACTTCCCGACTTACTTCCTGGCTTACTTCCTGATTTACTTCCTGACGTACTTCATGACTTACTTCCTGACTTACTTCATGACGTACTCCCTGACTTACTTCCTGACTTACTTCATGATTTACTGCCTGACTTACTTCCTGACTTACTTCCTGACTTACTTCATGACTCACTTCATGACTTACTGCCTGACTTACTGCCTGACTTACTTCCTGACTTACGTCCTGACTTACTTCATGACTTACGTCTTGACTTACTTCCTGACTTACTTCATGACTAACTTCTTGACTTACTTCCTTACTTACATCATAACATACTTCCTGACTTACTTCATAACTTACTTCCTGACTCACTCCCTGACTTACTTCATGACTTACTCCCTGACTTACTTCATGAGTTACTCCCTGACTTACTTCATGACTTACTACCTGACTTACTTCATGAGTTACTCCCTAACTTACTTCATGACTTACTCCCTGACTTACTTCCTGACTTACTTCATGACTTACTTCCTTAGTTACTCCCTGACTTACTTCCTGACTTACTCTGACTTACTTCCTGACTTACTCCTGAGCTTACTCCCTGACTTACTTCATGACTTACTCCTGACTTACTTCCTGACTTACGTTCCTGAACTTACAGCCTGACTTACTTCCTGACTTACTCCGAGCTTACTTCCTGACTTACTTTATGACCTACTTCCTGACTACTTCCTGACTTACTTCCTGACTTACTTCGTAACTTACTTCCTGACTTACTTCCTGACTTACTTCATGACTTACTTCTTGACTTACTCCCTGACATACTTCATGACTTACTTCCTGACTTACTTCCTGACTTACTTCCTGACTTACTTCCTGACTTACTACCTGACTTACTACCTGACTTACTGCCTTACTTACTTCCTGACATACTTCCTGACTTACTTCCTGACTTACTTCCTGACTTACTTCCTGACTTACTTCCTGACTTACTTCCTGACCTACTTCATGACTTACTCCCTAACTTACTTCATGACTTACTTCCTGACTTACTTCCTGAGGTTCTTCATGGCTTACTTCGTGACTTACTTCCTGACTTACTTCCTGACTTACTCCCTGACTTACTTCATGACTTACTCCCTGACTTACATCTATAATTATTTCCTTGCTGACATATCTTCTAACAAGTTTAGTGCGTGATGTATATAAACGTGTTTTGTGTAGTTCGTGATGTGTGTAGTTCGTGATTTGTGTAGTTTGTGATTTGTGTTGTTCGTGATTTGAATAGTTCGTCATTTGCGTAGTTCGTGATCTCATGAAGTCTGATTATCCATTCGGCCATCCTTAGTTCCTGATGCATGATTGATAACTCAATGCGACCTTAATTTTCTATTAGTGTCTATACTCACTGGTGATTGAATAAACTACTTGTGACATGATGTCATATTTGCAGACAAAGATATAAACCAAAGCCACGTCGATGTAATGTAAAGCGCACAGAGACAATGTTTTTTTTTCCTATGTGAATGTATCATGCAATTTTGATAAACGAAAGATGAGTGATTGGAAAAGTCGAATGTAAGATGGGCCTACTTCATGACTTACTTCCTGACTTACTTCCTGACTTATTTCCTGACTTACTTCATGACTTACTTCATGACTTACTTCCTGACTTACTTCCTGACTTACTTCCTGACTTACTTCCTGACTTACTTCATGACTTACTGCCTGACTTACTTCCTGACTTACTTCCTGACTTACTTCATGACTTACTTCATGACTTACTTCCTGACTTACTTCCTGACTTACTTCATGACTTACTTCCTGACTTACTTCCTGACTTACTTCCTGACTTACTTCCTGATTTACTTTCTGACTTACTTCATGACTTACTTCCTGACTTACTTCATGACTTACTTCCTGACGTACTTCCTGACTTACTTCATGACTTACTTCATGACTTACTTCATGACTTACTTCCTGACTTACTTCCTGACTTACTTCATGACTTACTTCATGACTTACTTCCTGACTTACTTCCTGACTTACTTCCTGACTTACTTCCTGACTTTCTTCCTGACTTACTTCATGACTTACTTCATGACTTACTTCCTGACTTACTTCCTGACTTACTTCATGACTTACTTCATGACTTACTTCATGACTTACTTCCTGACTTACTTCCTGACTTACTTCTTGACTTACTTCATGACTTACTTCCTGACTTACTTCCTGACTTACTTCCTGACTTTCTTCCTGACTTACTTCATGACTTACTTCATGACTTACTTCCTGACTTACTTCCTGACTTACTTCATGACTTACTTCATGACTTACTTCATGACTTACTTCCTGACTTACTTCCTGACTTACTTCTTGACTTACTTCCTGACTTACTTCCGACTTACTTCCTGACTTACTTTATGACTTACTTCATGACTTACTTCCTGACTTACTTCATGACTTACTTCATGACTTACTTCCTGACTTACTTCCTGACTTACTTCATGACTTACTTCATGACTTACTTCATGACTTACTTCCTGACTTACTTCCTGACTTACTTCCTGACTTACTTCCTGACTTACTTCCGACTTACTTCCTGACTTACTTTATGACTTACTTCATGACTTACTTCATGACTTACTTCCTGACTTACTTTATGACTTACTTCATGACTTACTTCCTGACTTACTTCCTAACTTACTTCATGACTTACTTCCTGACTTACTTTATGACTTACTTCATGACTTACTTCATGACTTACTTTATGACTTACTTCCTAACTTACTTCATGACTTACTTCCTAACTTACTTCATGACTTACTTCCTGACTTCCTTCATGACTTACTTCATGACTTACTTCATGACTTTCTTCATGACTTACTTCCTGACTTACTTCCAGACTTACGTCATGACTTACTTCCTGACTTACTGCCTGACTTACTGATTGACTTACTTCCTGACTTACTTTCTGACTTACTCCCTGACTTGGATCTATAATTATTTCCTTGCTGACATATCTTCTAACAAGTTTAGTGCGTGATTTATATAATCGTGTTTTGTGTAGTTCGTTATGTGTGTAGTTCGTGATTTGTGTAGTTCGTGATTTGTGTAGTTCGTGATTTGAATAGTTCATGATTTGCGCAGCTCGTGATCTCATGAAGTCTGATTATCCATTCGGCCATCCATACCTCCTGATGCATGATTGATAACTCGATGCGACCTTAAGTTTCTCTTGATTGATTGATTGATTGATTGATTTAGGAATCGACATCACAGCATTAAGTTTCTATTAGTGTCTATACTCACTGGTGGTTGAATAAACTACTTGTGACATGATGTCGCATTTGCAGACAAAGATATAAACCAAAGCCACGTCGATGTAATGTAAAGCGCACAGAGAGTCGCGATAGCATAGTAGCTAAACGCTCGTCTGTCGGTTCCGTTGTCATGAGTTCACATTCGCTTGCAATGTTTTAATAGACCCGTTTCCCCATGTCAACACAATTTAATTGGGCACTAAGAAATGTCTTGGGAGGAGAAGGCGATCGGTGTGGTGTTAATCACATCACCCAGCTAGTTGTGATTGGTCTATAACAATATGGTTCTAGCCTTAAGTCGTGTAAATGGGATCTTTACTTATTATAACATACTGGGCAGGGTATCTAATTCCACACGAATGTTCAATGTACGAAAATCACACACATGTATGTGGATATAAGTAGGGTGAAGTGACAACTAAAGTGAAGTAAAATATAAGGTGAAGTAACAAGTAAGGTGAAGTGACAAGTAAGGTGAAGTAAACACAGACATTCACTAGAGCAGTGTTTCTCATCCGGTGGGGAATTTCCCCCCCCCCCCCACCAGGGGGGAATTTTAGGGTCTCTAGGGGGGGGGGGGGGGATGAAGACCATTTCATGATCGCGTTAATACAAGAACCGATTACTTGATATTGTTTTTCCCTTCATATTTTACAGTTATGTACGTCTCATCCTTCTAAAATTCACTCTATAAAGTAAGTGGAGACCCACAAATCATGTTTTATGTGGATGTCTAGACTTGTTTTAGTATATGCTATTAAATTTACCTTCCATTTTTACGTATACTGTGTAGGGGTGGGGGATTTTTAGATAGGAAATATGAAATGGGGGGGGGGGGGGGGAATGACTTTCTGAAAATACAGTGAAGGGGGGCACAGGCCAAATTTTTGATAGGAAGTGGGGGGGGGGGATGACATTCTGAAAATATGGTGAAGGGGGGGGGGGGGGCACGAGCCGAAAAAGGTTGAGAACCCTTGCACTAGAGCATGTGTCCTTAGCGACTCAATGACCATGCTCAAGAGGATAGAGACGGGGTGGATCCGAAGAGAGTGGTTGCTGTCTCTGGAGCGGTCTCGGCTGGCAAAAATTAGTTTCATCTTCGTGCCAAGGCTTGCGGGGGTATAAGGAAATGAGCGGGCTGACAAGCTCGCAGGTATGGCTAATGTGGAGGGCGGACGCGCCATGGACCAGGCTGACATTCTGAATGCACTACGAGAAGTAAGACTTTTGCGAGAACCAAATGATGACTGCGAATCTACAACCATGGTCAGACTGCGAGAACAGCAAATTAAAAGAGGGGTGGCCAAACAAGAACACTACACAGGAAGCCAAAGAAGATTGATATACCAGCACAGAGCTGGCGTCATCAGCAGATACACACTGCGGGATTTACTGAGGAGTTGGATCCGAGCACTTATGGACTGAATGGTTCGATGTGCAATGAGGATGATCTGTCGACTAACTAACTAAGGTGAAGTAAACAGTAAAGTGTTGCAGTGGGTGCAGAGTCAGGATGTTTACGTTGTACCCCAAGCAATAAATACCACGGCTTATTCAACTATGGGCTAGATGCAGACTCGCATAATGAGCTTGTTTAATTTTCAAAACTCTTTGAAATTGTATCGTGAGGACAGACTGAGAGAAAATAAATTAGTCAGACAACCGCATTATGCAATGACATTTAATATGTCAAGGTCTAATACGTCACATTATTATGTAAACACATGGATGGATGTCATCTTCAAAAGCCCGAGAAGACAGTGAAGAGAAGATGATGAAAAATGGTAAAAGAAGACGATGTATAAACAGGATAGCAGGGGTAAGGAGAGTCACAAGATTGCGTGTATAGTGCAGAAGAACAGGACTTGGGAGAATGATGCTGCAGGGAGTGACTAGGGGAACAGACGGACACCCGGGAAAAGCCAGACGGACATAAATTCAGACTGCTACTGGTACTAATTGTATTGGTACACTTCGGTGGTTGTTGAAGATGAGAACGGAGCACGGATTGGAATGTCCCAAGTACTGTGATATCTGTTCTTGACTCAACTCAATCAGTATGAAGCTGTGACTACCATACAGAAATGCCACATGAAACTGCGAGTGACCAGAACTCATTGTTTCACTTGCCCCATCTCATAGCTTAGCCTGTGAAGGCCATAACACCAACTGTCAACATACCTTAGCCATATATCTATTTCACCACATGATGTATTGCATAATGTCCGTGACATGAACCCAACTAATAGGCTCACGAAAGCAAGTCCTATCCCATAGCGCCTGAGCAAATTTGATGCTCTTGTAAAACATCAATGGGCTGAGCTCTTAGTATGCAAAGCAAAAATCAATAACGTGACATCAAGAAGGACATCAGCTGCAATCATATCTCATTACACAGCACAGCTTCTACGCTTGGCGTACAGGATCAAATCCACATGGACACATTTAACCAATAATATCAGAAATGGAATTGAGCATCTTGTTATCTCGGAGATGACACCCTCCCCCACTCGAATAGTGCTCAGAGATTGGAAGAATTCATCCTGTCTGTCTGAGGTCGAATGGCTAAGAGCATTGGCTCGTAAACTTCGGTGAGGTAATGTCGAGGTAGCGGGTGCAACCTGGACTAAAATGTTGACTTGCCGTCCTTAAATTTGGGGTGTAAATTTCAAGTACCTCAGAAGTCGGAGTGGGTTCATCTGACGGCGAGGGACACTGGTAATAGGGAAAGCAAACCGATGCTCAAAATTAATCCCGTGCACTCCGCAGTAATGGTAACTACTAGAAGTGTAAGGTGTATTTTAAATGACGGTACAGTGTTTGAAAACATTGCCGGTCCAAGTTTTGTATTCACCCTCTATAAAGATCATGCAACATAATAGTTAAATACAAAACTTGGACCGACAATATTTTCAAACACTGCACAGTCATTACAAATACACCCTGTAGTGTCTTGACTACGCTTGAGTTCAAAGCGAGAGAATGAAAATAAATCATGTCTGTCATGAGACAAAATGCAAAACGGAACAATATTTGTACACCTAAAGAAAAATAATAATTTCCAAGGACAACATTATAAGTCAACCAAAAATCGCTCCACACTGAAGAAATCGTAAATGCAACACATTCTGAATATCTGGGCGCCAAAATTAACAACAAAGGAGGCATATCTGGCCATAGGAATGCAATAGTAAAATCAGTATTAAGTACCTATTGCATAACACCAGCAACCATTTACAGAAAGGTCTTTGAAAACATGTATTTGTCCTGTGGTAGATAATTAATTAGTTAGTTAGTTAGTTAGTTAGTTAGTTAGCTAGTGAGTGAGTGAGTGAGTGAGTGAGAGAGTGAGTGAGTGAGTGAGTGAGTGAGTGAGTGAGTGCGTTAGTTAGTTAGTTAGTTAGTCAGTCAGTCAGTCAGTCAGTCAGTCATTTAGTTAGTTAGTTTGATTCGGTCGGTAACTATAGCTTTCAAATTTTATGTTGTTTAGTGTGTCCTCTAGTGTCTACTTCATTTTTCTCCTTCTGTGAGCACGTGCAGAACAGTGTACCTGAACACAACAGTGTCTGGTGTATAATAATGATTGGAGCTGTTTACAACAGTAAAGAAGGAAATATGGTGCAATGTAGCGTAGAATATGAGGTTGTGGTTAATTCTGTTTAGGCTGCATTCCTGTATGAAAGTGGCCGTACCAGGTGCCGCGAGGCTATATATTGCAATATAATTATTATAGTGGTATGATCATGCTCAAGATAATGATGAATGTGATAATGTTGGGCATAGGTTAGTTGTGTCTATTATTATGATGATGGCCGTGATTATGAGGATAATGATCTGTAGTGCTCAGTTTGGACATGAAAACTAGTTAAGAATAGTGACCTGACCAGCCAGAGCAATAAGTGCTGATAGAGCACCCATAATGAATATGGGGTATTATAGTGTGAGCTTGAACATGGTGGGGAGTTGAGTTAAGTTGAGTTAAGAACCGACATCACTGCACTCAGGACATTCCCATACGTGCTCCGTCCCCTCGTTCAACAGCCAGCGAAGAGTCATACTACTAATCGTTCCCACCGCTATCTGATTAAAAGTTCTCCTGGTCTTCCATCTCAGTTTTGATATTCTTCCAGAACCCCTGCAGATCCCCCGCAATCTCATTCTTTCCACATATGGGTTATCAAAATGTTCATCCGCCTTCTCCACCTGGTCCCACAAACGCACGACCACCTCCCCCTTGTCCATAGGCAAGATACCACCAATAGGTGCATTCCCTGCTAGCCCATCAGCCTGTTCATTCCCTCGTACACCCACGTGGCCAGGGGAAAAATATCCATACATCATGGTGGGGAATACTATTATGGTGGTTTTATTTAGCCATCCATCCATCTATCATGTGCCATGCCGGTAAGCGTGGGCGGTCATGTTCTGCCATCTCATTCGATCACCAGAGTCGTGGATCAGCTCCGTGTTTCTGTCTCGACCATGCCACAAGGCCAAGCCATCCAGGTACTTGCTTCTAGGTCTTCCCCTTGGTCTGTTCCCCTCGATCTTACCAGTTGTCACTGTCACACGTCGTTCTTGATGATAATATCAATGTTCTTGATGATCTTTGCTTGATATTGTCGTGTGATGGTCGTTGTCTAGGTAACGATACTCATGGTGTGTCAATGGAGATATCTAACTGTCTTGCAATATAACTCACCCCCGCAGTGCATATTCACCAGGCATTAAACAAGATTCCGTTGGCGCACATAATCCTTTATTACAGAAATAAGACGGACAAACGGAACATTTTTATACATCCAGAAACAATGTAATCCATAGAATATAAATATCCTCCTCACAATTTAACCAGCACACATCAATGCCTTCTCACGGCCTGCTTCTTATCAAATCCACAAGACAGGTAATCCAGCTAATCACGGCTGGATCTCCCACAATACAACCCACACATTGGGTTGGAGCCACTGCTCAACTATGCAACCCACTCTGGGTTCAGGCCTGTCTTCACAACTAGGAGAACAACACAACACGGAGATATCTAACTCCGCTTCTCCTTAGAGTACCGACCAGTTCGGCATCTACACATTAACTGTCTTGAAGTCCCTTGACTTCACACAAAACTAAACTGTCCTTCCCCCATCCCCCTGGGAGATTTTCTCTACCCTTACTATTTTATTTCTCAGGACTGGCTGTTTTCTCATAGCAAGGTCAGTCACTTTACTGTCTCCCACTCTCATCTCCATTCTTCCTCATGCCCGGTCACTCAACTCAATGTCAATGACCCAGGCTTATGTCAGTCACCAAATTCTCCAATCCATTTCTTCTCATAACATGCCCAAAGACTTTTGACTGTCTACGTCTAATTTCTCTAATCAATATCCGATCTTCATTTGTTTCTTGAAGAACTTGTTCATTGGTCTTTCTGGCTGTCCATGGTATCTCAGAAACCACATCTCTACAGCCATCAGATGCTTTTCAGCCTGACTGCTCATTGTCCACGCTTCACCTCCATATAAAAGTACAGGTTCTATGTAGCATCTCAACACTATTTTTCTCGTTTCAATTGACATCTTTTTATTGGTCAATATGTTTTTCATCTTGCTAAAGGCTACTTTTGCCATGGCGATTCTTGTTCTAATCTCTTCAAGGCATCTCCCATCAGATGTTATTACTGTTCCGAGATAATTGTACCTACTCACTTGTTGAAGAATATTCCCATTTACTTGTATATTATATTGTGGTATTTCGTCGTTCCTAGTGACGACCATAATCTGTGTCTTTTTACAATTTAATTCTAACCCTAGTTGTTCACTGTGTGTAACAATCGCATCTACTAAATTTTGCAGGTCCTGTTCATTGTCTGCAATCAAGACTGTATCATCTGCATATCTAATGTTATTGATGCATCGTCCCCCAATGTTGATTCCTTCCATATCTTCAATATTTCTGAAAATACTTTCACTGTACAGGGAAAACAGATCTATTTAGCCAGGTTTGGCATATGTCTGATTTGTTGTCGATGTCTTATGTTATGGCCTGTTTCCTGATTGTTGCTGGTTTAATGTGTAGAAATGCACTTTCTGTATATTTGGGATGTTGTGTCCAGCTGTCATGAGTTCAAGGGTGTGTGTCCTGGTGATATCCTATTGAATTGCGTATCCTATATGTGTGCTTGTTTGCTGTTGGTGCATTGAACTATATTTATGTCCTGTGTGTACAGGTTCAAATGGTTTTGTCCTGTTAGAAACGTTGTACACTGGGTGTAGCTGAGTGGTGTTCTGTGTTGATTGTGACACTGGTTAGTGTTGCTGTGAAACATTGGCATTTATGGGTGGTATTGTCAGCCTGTGGTGATGGAGGTGAGAAGTTGTGGTGTGTCGCAGAGATCTGTAGGTAATGACCCCACTGAACGGGGAGTATCCTGAGTGAATATTGAGTTAGGTGAGACGCCAGACAAGGCTAAGAGCATGGTAACGAGAGATGATCCGCCCTCACATTAAGGTTGCCTCATGATGTGGCGGTGGCTGGTGCACCAATTGCAGGCCTAATCACTACGAAGGATGGCCATGATGATTAATATGGGGAATGTATATATGTGTTGATGAAAACATGATTCCTTGATGTTATTAATCAGATGATGTATTTTATCATGCATTGCAGGTAGTGACCCCTGGCCATGGTTGTTGTTTTTAGAACAAACTTGAGCCCCAGCTCTGGTTAATGTCGTTTTTAGACCACCCACACTCCTGTTCATATACCTGTTTACACTACTGTTTATGTCCGTATATCTTTGCTGTTAGGGTTATAATTCTGTTATTGGCTACATTATGGCTCTTTGCTGTATCTGGTCCCAGTCGACCCATGTGATGCGGGTGTCCTGTGTGGGTACTAAGTGTACCCTCTAGACTCATCTGAACATGGCTGAGGTCTCACTATCATTTAGAGACCGCCCTTGTGGTCGTGCCAGGCAGCAGTTATCTCTAACTGTGAGATTTCAGATTCTCATATCTGTAGGTACCGACTGTCCATGAGTCCTGACCACACACACGCACACACGCGCGCGTGCACATACACACACACGCGCGCGCGCATATATATATATATATATATATATATATATATATATATATATATATATATATATATATATATATATGGGCAACGTGATCCCTCTATTTTTCTACCTGACTAGTTTACTCCAGAGGAAAGATTTAACACCAGTGCATCTGGAAAAAGACAGGCCGCAGAATCGACTGAATTAGCACAGCAATGCTTTGTCTGCCTGTATGAACTTCCACCTAGACGATCTTTAAGGTTGGTCTGCTACCTTTATGCCAGTGAAAGTTTAAAGGCGAGAGTATCGACTTTATCTGTACCAGGTTTTATCCCATATGGTTCAGTCTCTTCGACAGAGCGGCCTGTCGAGACCTCGCACAAAGCACGAACTCCGTAGCTCTAGCTACGACTCCCATGAGTTCCGAGAAGACTACACTTGTGAACGGAATGACGGAGTCCGGAATCGAATCCAAAATCTTCGGAGATCAAGGCAGGAGGTTGAACTACTTCGCCACGGTGACACCGCTAGTAAATGTACACATGAGAACCCACGAGAACACATGAGAACACACGAGAAACCATGAGATCCCAACCGTCGTGCTTGGGTCAGCACTGAAGATAGATGGCGGAATACGAAATTTTTATCTGCCTTGCTTTTGGGATGATAGGATAGGGAAAGTATTAGTATGAGATTCGATTATTTAAAAGCGAGAACGAAAGCATCAGTTCGGCTGAGCTGATAGCGGCGAAAAGCTGATTATAAGATATAATCCGAATAACCAAGGAGGCTGAAGAATTCCGATATTTCATTGACTATGTAACGAAAATCATAATCAATTTGGCGTGATCGTCGGAGACGTAGACGTTGGACGAAAGAATGACCTCTTTGTATGACGGAGGTTCGAAATGGTAATAAGGTAGAAATGGTGACATGACAGTCGGTTCTGTTTTCTGACAAACCGATGTGCGGTGATACCACGAGATCCTGCGGAGACATTGAGGTCCAAGAAACTGGCAGAAGATGAGGAAGCATGCAGTGAGCCCCTGAGTAAGATGATAGTTAGAAAATTAGCCTATAAAGTGTCCGAGTAATGATTGCGGCATGTCGCATATTAAAATTCATCGGCTGTGGAATTTTCCAGGATTGAACCGAATAGACATCTGGCATTGGTTTTTCCCTCTTCTTTTAATTTATTTTTTTTTTTCTTGGGCTCACGTAGTCCACACACACTACTTCCAGTAGTGCTGGACTGAATTTTGCGTGTGGATTAGCTTTCCCTATTAACAGTGTAGCCGGTCTCTCTGGCTGTGGGGTTACAACACTTTCTCTCTGTAATCCCGTTTATCACGCAGATTCTCGTAGCGGAGCGAGAGCTGAGGCGGTTCGACCCCCGCTCGTGACTTGCGGGATACTGAGCCGGCCGCTCAGAAAGCAATGGCAAACTACTGAGCGTAATCTTGCCAAGAGATCAACATACAGCTGAAAGATGCTGGTGTTGACAGCTAAGTCCTGTAAAAGGATATGCTTAAAATAAAAAAAATTAACAGTGTCCCTCGCCATCAGGCGAACCCACTCTGACTTCAGAGGTACTTGTAATTTATGTCCACAAGTCAAGGGCGATAGGTCAACATTGTAGTCCAACTGTCCGATATAGGGGCTAAACCCCTTACTTCGACATCAGCACACTGGATGTTTAAGAAAAGATTCTTCTTCTTCTTCTTCTTCTTCTTCTTCTTCTTCTTCTTCTTCTTCTTCTTCTTCTTCTTCTTCTTCTTCTTCTTCTTCTTCTTCTTCTTCTTCTTCATTTTCTTGTGCCTTGTCTAGAACATTGGTAATCATGTCCATCCAACCTACTCTGTAATTTACTAATTTGATGAATTTAGTATTGCCTACATTATAATTTATGCCCAAGTGTGTAAGATGTCCACACGTAGCTTTTCCTTTCCTCCTGTGTTTCTCTGCCTAATATGTTCGCTAGCTTATTTTGGACACAGTTCACATTATTTTAGCAAGTCACGAGAGCGGGAACGTTGCAGTGAATCAACACAACGGGAAAATTGGTGGGGGTGAGATGCAGGGGAGACCAAGAGAGAAGACGATGGATAGTCTAACATAATTTCAGGCAAGAACATCGGTATCAGACTTCATTGGCAGCACACGAGACAGAAGGTTGTGGATAAACATGATCATCAACGCCGCATCGCATAGAGGCACATCAGTACCAAAGATGTTTGGCAGTACAAGAGACAAGAGGCTGTCAATAGACATGATCTTCAACATCGCATCGCATAGAGGAACATCAGTACCAAAGATGTTTGGCAGTACAAGAGACAAGAGGCTGTCAATAGACATGATCTTCAACATCGCATCGCATAGAGGAACATCAGTACCAAAGATGTTTGGCAGTACAAGAGACAAGAGGCTGTCAATAGACATGATCTTCAACAGAACATTGCGTGGACTATAAGAAGAAGGAAGCTAATGTCGTTGTTACTTCTAATTTCATAATATAATCATTATACGTGTTGTGTGTCCTGTCCTGATGATTAAGAAGTAAGTAAGTAAGTAAGTAAGTAAGTAAGTAGGTAAGTAAGTAAGTAAATCTTTATTTTCCAAGGGTTAAGAATTGGGCACGCAGGCCCGTCTGACATTCTGCCCTTCTTCTCTATTTCCTCTCATACATTCTTTCATTCAACATCTCTTATGAAGCAATTCTTTGACAACAAAAGAACAATAAGCATTAAAACGCATGAAAAATAATCAATAATACATGACTCGTTGAGGCAATGTTTAACATGGGCATCATGAATACCCAAGGTGGGTGTAACTTGCCATACATATGGGAATGTTGTTGTTGGTTTTTTTTTTCGCTAGTTGTCGTTCGAGATAATTTACCATTATTATTGTCTTTGTTGCTGTTTAAGAAGTTTAAGAAGTAAAATCGAGTACGCAGCTGCCTTTGCTATTTTTAAAATTGGGAAAACCAACCTACAGTTAGAATAGTTACTATGGAGATGTATACGAGATACACATTATGATTCTCTCAGTTGTTATCAAATCCTGTTATAACTCTTTCTAATGTGATGTATAGTTTGAATCAGACGCAGCCATTAGACGCATCCAAGGTCAGCAGTCAGCAATCAAATAACACGTCACACGAGAAACACACATAAAGGTTCAAATACAATAAGCAATATGTCACATTAGTAACAACAAATAAAATTACAAACAACAGGTCACATCAGAAAGACACAATATCGGTCAACTCAAATAAACAAAAGAAACAGCAAGTCACATAAAAAGCAAAGAAGGAAACAGCATATCACATAAAAAAAAGCAAATAAAGCAAGCAACAGGGCACATAACAAATATACAAAATAGTATACATCATCTACACAACGGTCCACACCTGAAACACACAAAAAGTCACATCAAATAATCTACAATTTACATAAGAAGCACATAAACAGTTAAAATACGGGTGTGACTATTGCTCTTAGTGTATCTTTTGACTCTACTCACCATTAACCTAACATCTTTCATTTATCTCCACAAGTTCCAATCAGCGCATCTGAAGCTATTTCTCACGTTAATTCAAAGATCACAATATTTGTCTGTACCGATCTGCGAGCCCAATTTGTGACCATTTGAAAATAATGTTAGTTCGTTAGTTCGTTCTGTAACTGATTATCTTGTGGGCTTTTTTTCGTCTTTACACTTGTTTATGTCCTTAGAGTGTTGTTGTACTTCTTAGATCACGTTTGATAATCTTCTTGGTATGTCGACTTAGTTTATTATGCCAAGTATTCCGTAGGATTAAGGTGATGAGCTTCTCACGTCTGTGCTTTATCGTCAAATCACGTCCACTTAATGCCCATACATTTGCATGTCCCCTGAAATAATGCGATAATCACAACACTAATGTTACAAGTTATCTGATTTTTCATATTTACCTTCATTCTCTTCATAGCTGAAAGCACAAATAAACTCCACAAAGCCTTGTGACTGCATTAATCCCAGTGAAATATAAAAACAACGAGGCATATTGGTCGTAAACTTGCCTTAGCATCCTTAGAAAATTCTTGATTAAAGTTGTGGATTCGATAAATAATTGACGTGTTAATTATCATTGGACAATTAAATCTTTAGATATCTCGCTAGCCCATAGCCTCTGATCTTCTCTAAGGTTTTGGCAGATGCCCTAATTTTATGTTAGCCACTTTAATTAAAGAAGAATGTTAAGAATATCGCCAACAGAAAAGCAAACATACCCCACGGCACTCAAAACTGCCGGAGAGCACGATCACTCAACAAAAGGGATCAGACATGAACGTTATGAGGCGTATCCGCAGAAGACAAGGAGTAGGGCAGTCAGTCTTGCGTGTTGAGGGATTCTGAGCAGGGAAACGAACGAATGAACTTTCATTCGCAATGGGTTAAGAATTGGGCACACAGGCCCGTCTAGTTTTTTGCCATTCTTATCTCTCGCCTTTAGTATATTACGCCATTCATAAATCCGTTATAGGCTAATCTTAGACAACAATAACAATATCATTATAAACTCATGACAAATGTACGCAAATCATTACTGCATGACTGTATTAATGCTAATTATTGGGGAAGCAGAGGAAGACAAAGAACGATGTAGTTTTAGCTACTAGGTAAACTATTACTGCCGCATGTTCTCTTAGCCGGTCTCCCTGGACCAGGTGTTAATGTCTTTCTCCGTAATCCCGTATTTTCTCGTGAGTAACGTAACCTGCGCGAGAATCGGTAGCGGTTCTCGCCGCGTTAGGTAACTTACGGGGTATGTGAGTCGGTCGCTCAGAAAGCAATGGCAAACTACTGAGCGTAATCTTGCCTAGTACATCAACAGCAGCTGAAAAATGCTGGTGTTGACTGCAACGTCCTATAAGGGATATGGAGGGGGGAAAAAAACTATTACAACTAGAGGTAATTTCGGGTTTATCAAATTGTAAGATAATAGAGAGGATTGCAGAGTCACACCCGCCGATGCCTGTTCAGTACCTAGACACCCGAAGAAAGAAATTTGACTTATGGTTTTCGCATATCCGCTTTATCTTAGCTGAAAAGAGCCCCTTTAAACCGCTTGGACATATGTTACTAAATCCATATGTTTATAGACCGATCGGCATTCCGTGGATGATTGTGTCAGAATCACTACCGACCGCCTTGTCTTCCCTAGACATTTCCTGGTACATATTTTCGGCTGGGTCAACATGGGCACCCTTTGCCAATTTTAAAATCCGTCCCCGTGTGGATTCGAACCAATGACTACTAGGCCAGCAGGCGAGCGAGCATCTGGCCACTATGCTATCGTGGCTCCCATCCACGGCGGTCGTAAACCAGACATTCTACGCAGTTGTCTTCATTTAGTCACTGGATCCACAAGACAAGCCGTTTGTTTTCTTTCTATTTCCTCCGCTGAAGATGCCACTCTTCCCGTCAGTCCACGCGGTGTTTCTTCCTAATCGGGAACAGTGTCTCAGTACCAGTTTACATTACAAACATACTCTCTCTCCCTTAATACCACAGACATGTCAGGGTCCCTTCAGTGGAGGTGAGAAGAAGCAGAAGAAGAAGGAGGGGGAGGAGGATGAGGAAGAGAATTAGGGGGCAGGAGAAGAAGAAGGAGGAGGAGGAAGAGAATGGAGAAGAAGAAGAAGAAGAAGAAGAAGAAGAAGAAGAAGAAGAAGAAGAAGAAGAAGAAGAAGAAGAAGAAGAAGAAGAAGAAGAAGAAGAAGAAGAGGAGGAGGAGGAGGAGGAGGAGAAAGAAGAAGAAGAAGAAGAAGAAGAAGAAGAAGAAGAAGAAGAAGAAGAAGAAGAAGAAGAAGAAGAAGAAGAAGAACCTTTACTTTCCTCGTCAGTAATGTACGAACTTTTATAGCCTCACTTCTTTTTTCGCAACGCAATTAATAATATTTGATATTCTGTGTCTTCCCTCCATCTACACAAATAACATTTTCCGTTGTCCCTCGAAGTTATAATATTTTCACTACATTTTGCTGTTTCCTCACTTCTCACCATTCGGACCGACTTTATACATTTATATCGGCTACATTTCGTTTGTTCAGACACAAGTTCAACATCGCCAAGCACGTTTGACTAACACACTACAGAGACTCCGGCCATTTCCACGAACGGTCAATGCTATTAACAGTAAGTAAACTAGGTCTGTAGCCAACAGATTTACACTTCCTCGAGTTCTCGTCCATCGTAGAGAGAACTATAATGCTCATGACCTAGTTATTCATAAAGGGACAACAACTTTACTAAGGGAGACAATAATATAATTTTCAGTTATTATGAAGGAACAAAGCAGAAGTGAGAATATTTGTGAATTTGCTTTACGAAAGTGGATAATATACTGCTTTCTATTATTAATAACAACATACTTTATTTTGTGAGTACTCTATGAGGTGAAACAATAATAGATAGCGGCTGAATCTATGATAGCGGAGAGGTTCCTAGACACAGGCACGGAGTAATTTCTATTGAAGTTAAAGATGAATTTAAGTGACTTAAGAGTTTCACGCCGATAAACAGAAGGAAACTCACTGTCTTTGCCACCTAGGATTGGCAAATATTACCACAGCCATGGACAACAGTTCATGTCTGTCCGTTGAAATTACAAACCAAGGCAGCTAAATTCACAGTCTTTGGTTTGTTCTCTCTCTCTCTCTCTCTCTCTCTCTCTCTCTCTCTCTCTCTCTCTCTCTCTCTCTCTCTCTCTCTCTCTCTCTCTCTCTCCATCCATCCATCCATCCATCCATCCATTTATCCAGCTGTCTAACTGTCTAGCTGCCTGCCTGCCTGCCTATCTGTCTGTCTACTGTCTGTTTGCCTGTCTGTCTCTCTGTCTGTCTAGCTATCTCTTATTCTAATCTCTCTCTCTCTCTCTCTCTCTCTGTCAAATCTCTATCTTATTTTTCTCATCTCTCTCTCTCTCTCTCTCTCTCTCTCTCTCTCTCTCTCTCTCTCTCTCTCTCTCTCTCTCTCTGTCTCTCTCCTACTCTCGCGAGCAAACGCCACACTTTCCTGTTTTTAATTTACTTCGTAAAATGGGACGCTTGTTGCGATATTTCATTAATGATCCATCCAGTGATAGCCGTTAAACTTGTGTAAATAAAGTCAAGTGTGAATGAGAATACTCGGAGTATGAAATAATTTTTATTGAAAGATTTTAGTATGCATGAGAGCAGATTATCACTTTACCATCATGTAATGCCTAGATAATTGCACCACGCCATGAATGTAATCTCATCATACGTGCATATATAAATGTTTTTGTTGTATTCGCAAATGTAAAGGAAAACATGCAGTGCACCTTGTCAACCTTATGAACACAGAGAACGGGTGTTCGTGTACGAACGTCATCGCCTGCGCCGCTGACCTCAGCAAGTGATGATGTTGTTGTTGAAAGATTAACGATATCATCAAAAATAAGGTATTACAGTTTGTGCCACTGTATCTACCCCTGCTGTGTTGGTCATGAGTTTCGTCTTTGTAATATAATTAAACAGAAACAAAGATCACTTTCTTCTTCTTCTTTTGCCTCTATCGCTGGCTATGTGACGAAGGTTTTACGAACGCTGTTCACACTCCCGCATACCGCGTTTGAAACACAGTTTGGTAGCAGACCGCCTTGTGTTGGTTTTTACAAAATGATATGGATTCCGATCGTCCAGAAAGCAATGGCAAACTACTGAATATTTAATTAGTTCAGGTTAGTCAACGGATCAACATCGCGGCACACGGATGTATCTCATAAGTGCTCCGTTCTACTCCTAACTCAAGCATGAGTCCGGAGAATCGCAGCTCAGTGCACGAACTCCGTAGCACCGGCGAGGATCCTGAAATACTTTGGGTAGATTTTTAACTAGAATTTTTGCCCGGGCAGCGCCGTTAGGCTACTCTTTTTTGATTTCCAACTTCCAAGGGATTTTTTACGTGCGCAACAATATACACGGGCGTCCGATCTCACTACCCAGAGACCAGGAGAAATTTTGTTACTAGAAGTCCAATTGAAAAAATTCCTGTCCTACCCGGGGGTTGAACCCGGGACCTCCAGCACTCGAAGCGGATACCATATCTCGAGACCACTCAGCCCCAAAATGCTAAAAACTCACAATCAGCCAACAAATGCTGTTGTTATATTGCGGCGTCTTGTAAAGTATAAGCTAATATATGTAACTAACTCCATTGGGTCATAGTCCATCAACCAACTCACTCCAATCACCTCTTCTATCTTTACCTATCCCATATTGCTTTGTCCATATCCTTTCCATAATTACATTTCGGTTTCTACTTCTTCGTGAACAAATATAACACCATGCACAGGAAGTAAGCTTTTGGCAGCAATGTTTTGTTTCCGAAAAAGTGGTGTTTGCAAAAATGTTGTGGCGGGAAAATGGAGTGAATGCCACGGTAAACGCAAAGCTGTCTTTCTCTATTCCTAAACAAAACAAGACGATCCGGTATGCGATAATAGGATTTGTGGGTGGCAGTCTTGCTTTTAGAAGCTTCTTATTTTTTTTTTTTTTTAAACCCGGCCCAGCTATTTTAACACAACGGACACAACACGAAACCAAACGATACTAATGCTGTAAAATGTGAAGAAACCATTTGTGTATGCAACACACACATGTTCTTTGTTTGTCCTTTCGAAATGTGTCGACCTCACTAATAAGTGCAACACAGCACAGTGCACTTACTAGCAAAATAATGGAGGCAGTCGTTCGTTCAAATGAACTACAGGGACTCCAGTAACCCTTAGAAATGTGTTCACCTCAGAGATCCCAAAACGGCTTCGTTTACATTATTTGGGAATTGCTCGTTCAAATTGATCACAGATATTCCCGTATTCATCATTTGGGATACCCTTCGTTTAGTATATTTAAACATATATGTATATATGTTATTACGAGAAGGCCCCGGTTTATCTCGTTTCGCTATAACATCTTTGTCACAATGGGACATAACTTCACGTTACGTCGCTACGTTCCGCTATAACGTCATCACCTGTGTTGCTATGGAGCGTTAACGTCGCCATTTTAAATTATGTGCAGTGCGTTTTTCCAGGAATTTATCGTGTAATCACCCATAATTATGAGTTCAAAGCGTACAGTAAGTGCTGATAGTGTGTCTGGTTGTAAGAGAACCAGGAAAAGTGTTATTCTTGAGGTGAAGTTAGATGTATTGCGTCGTTTTGAGGCTGGCGATCGAGCTGTTGATATCGGTAAAGTCCCTGGTTTACATCCAACCACGGTAAGAACAACTCGTGCAGGTGATGACAAAATCAAAGTGGGTGCTGAGAACGTAACCTCTTTGAGTGCTCCCAAGATCACTCGTACCAGAAGTACTCTTATGGAGAATATGGAAGCACTATTGGCCGTCTGGATTGAAGACCATAACCAACGGAATATGGCTGTGAGTGAGATGGTTATCCAAGAGAAAGCAAAGTCTCTCTATGAAGATTTAGCTACGAATGCGGGTGAGAGCAATACTAGTAGTGCTGGATGATAGTTTTGGAGCGAGTCGTGGTTTTAATGCCTCTACGTCCCAATAATTCCTACCACTCTGCCCTCCAATCCACCTCTATTTAGCCAATAAATTGCGACAACCATCAACATAAACATTACATAATGTTGTTTGTCCATCAAGAATGATGATGACCATTTATTTCATCCAGTGGGGTTGAAAGTATGGAACCGTGAGTTCTAGGATGGCTGATAAGGCCTATTTTGGCTCGAAATGTTCTTTGACAATGAGGGCAAAGAATGCTTGGCGTTCCAGGAGGAGGATCTCCTGCAGTGGTCTTTCTGTCCAGGCTTTTCTTCACAGCTTCTGCAGTTCTGGTTGCTTCACAAGTGACTACACCCTTAAAACATTACATAATACACTGTATTTCATTTAATTCTATGGGAAATAGTATTTCTCTATACGTCGTTTCACTTAAAGTCGCTTTTCCCAAGAACGTAACCTAGACGTTAACCGGGGACTGCTTGTATTCGCGTCGAGTGGGAGAACAAGTAAACCATTATTGTCTGTAGAGAAAGGACCAGTTAACAGTGACCACAAGTCTCAGCCGAAACTCTGTACTTCGTCGATAGGTCAAATGGACACATAATAGATTGCAACTGGTACAATTATTATTGGGACTTTCCGCTGGGTCTTGAGGACAAGAACGGAGTCCCCAATACTGTGATTTATTTTTTTCAACCTAAGCCAACTAAATCCCAGCAGCCACGGGGTGAAGGGGGGGGGGGGGGGGTGGAGGTGTTAAGGAGGAAATTGTGACAATTGAGAAGATCGATGGTGTTTGAGACCAAACTCGACAGAGGTAGACACTGCTGAATGATTTGTCACCGTGGCATGGAAGTTGATCAGTACTAGAACGTATCATGACGACAGAGGTTATATGGTTTTGGTGAAACCTGGGTGCCACATGATGATAGATTTAGATTGATGGACATTGAAAAGGTCATCATCGTGGTATGGCATTTGACCTGGTGCTTGATTTGCCCCGAAGGTCCCTATCTAACACATTCCCAAATGAAACAAGTTTACTTATTTCACAAGGGAAGCCCCATTGGCGTAGTAACCAGACGCTCGCCTGACCCATCAGGTGATCAAGGGATCGACCCCGTATCGGGACGGATCTTAAACGCTCATCAGAGCTTTCCAGGTCCATCAGCTTAATATAGGTACTAGGGAAAATCATGGGCAGTAAAAGCGGCCGGTGATGCTGACTACATCACCTACTGAATGGCGATTGTGATTTAAAATATGAGTCTTGCACTAAATTCCCAATGAGCCTTTAAAAGTGTAAACGGGTTCTGTACCTACTTTTGTGTTGTCTTTTATTTTTATTTTTTAGTTATTTCGCAGTGAACACTGAGAGGCTAAACACCTTCAGTAAGTGTCTCCTGATAATCTGATTTCATGACCCAGTCATCAAATTTGTGTTTGCTTTTTTTTTTTTTTTAATATAGTCTACATCAACGGTATGCCCACGTCTTATGTTATATGATCATATTCTGGTATTGTCTCTTCTTGTTACGTTTATAACTCGCTTAGGGATTTGATTTTTGTTTTGTCATGTTTTGATGTCTCGGTATTGTTAGTGTGCAGATGTGATAATTATATCATAACTTTAATAAGAAAATGTAAAACAGTTTTGTTTTTTCTATGTGTGTGTGTGCGCGTGTTTGTGGGTGGGTGGGTTGGCGCGCACTTTGTTATATGTTTGTTGTGAAACATATGTGGTATGGCATTGGTCCAATAAAGTGATTTATTTGTCATCTCATCTCATCTAAGCTTTTTTCCTTGTGGTGTCGAGGTGAAGTATAAACAGCAGGCGAGTGCCCGTTTATGATCTTCATATATCGAGATTCCCATGGATACTGTTATTCCCTCTTACCATCGTTAACATGGTCGACCCTTCTTCTGGTTCCTTTCGGTCTGTACATCAGTGCTTGTTGTGGTATACTGTTAGTTGGTAGCCTAGCTATATGGCCGAACCATCAATGATTGTGACATCAATTATCTAATTTCAGTGCCATCCTCCAGTAAAGGAGCGTGTGATGTAGAGGTCAGATCCATGGTGCTAGAGGCAGAGATCGACGGAGGTAGAAAATGCTGGATGATTGCCACAGTGGCATGGACATCTATCAGTGCTAGAGTTTATTAATAATACGAGGGGTCTCAACTAAAAACCATAGGTGTGTTTATTTTTTATTTTTGGTGAATAATCATTTTTCAATGTAGTTCAATGAAAGTTCTTCAGCGCCGAAAAAGTGCTTGGATTCCTATAGCGTGTATAACCTCTCTGGGGTCACTACTCGGTGTGTCTGACCCGGTCGTGAACAGACTGTCACAGAAGTCAAGCCGATTTGAAGCTTCCTACTCCACCCATACACTTGCTGGACTGACAGGCATGCATAGCCTTACTGGACCTTCATTCGCTGATGAATTGCTATAGGTTTCATTCTTTCAATCAATCAATCATGTGCCATGCCGGAAAGCGTGGGCGGTCCTGACTCGCCATTTCACTGGATCACAATAGTCGTGGATCAGCTCAGTGTTCCTGTCTCGTCCATGCCATGTGGCCAAGCCATCCTGGTAGTTACTCCTTGGTCTTCCCCTTGGTCTGTTCCTTTCGATCTTGCCAGTTGTCACCAAGTTCTCCAATTCATTTCTTCTCATAACATGTCCAAATAAATGTTGGCTGTCTACGTCTAATTTCTCTAATCAATTTACGATTTTGATTTGTCTCCTTGTAGTACTTGGTCATTGGTTTTTCTGTCTGTCCATGGTATTCTTTGTAATCTCCTCAGAAACCACATTTCATCAGATGTTTTTCAGCTTAACTGCTCATTGCCTAAGTTTCACATCCATACAAAAGAAAAGGCTCAATGTAGCACCTCAACACTCTTTTTCTCGTTTCAGTTGACATCTTTTTATTGGTCAGTATGTTTTTCATCTTGCTAAAGGCTACCTTCACTGATTTGAAAAAACAAACGGAAAACATAACTCTGCTCCTCTTCGGTGCATGTCACAAGTGGAGCACCGGTTTCCCTGGTTTAGGCCTGCTGGACTGACAGGCATGCATCGCCATTTTTTTTAAAATTCGCATATCCTTTACAGGACATCGCTGTCAACAGCAGCATCTTTCAGCTGTCTGTTGATTTCTTGGCAAGAATACGTTCAGTAGTTTGCCATTGCTTTCTGAGCGACCGGCTCAGTTATCCCGCAAGTCACCAGCGGGGGTCGAACCGCTTCCAGCTCTCGCCCGCTACGAGACTCTGCGTGATAAACGGGATTACGGAGAAAGTGGTGTAACTCCTCGGCCAGAGAGACCGGCATGCATCGCCATACTGGACCATAATTCGTTGATAAATTGCTCTAGGTTTCATTTCTTCACTGATTAAAAAAACGGAAAACATAACGCTGCTCCTTTTTGGTGCATGTCACAAGTGGATCGCCGTCTCCCTGGCTTAGGCGTTTACGTCTTACTCCATAATCCCGTATACTCTCGTAAGTAACGTGATGTGTCTGAGGAACGGTAGCGGTTCTCGCAGCGTATGTGAGCCGGTCGCCTCAGACAGCAATGGCAAACTACTGAGTAATCTTGCCTAGTACATCAACAGCTGCTGAGAAATGCTGGTGTTGACTGTAACGTCCTGTAAGGGATATGCACACACACAAAATAAGTGGAGCGGCCATCTGTAAACTGTCCTTTTGGCGTCACCGTGTTCGTCTAATCCAGTGGTTCTCAACCGGTGGGGTGGTATTCCTTCCCCCCAGGGGGGAATTTTAGGGTTTCGGGGGGGGGGGGGGAAATTCAGATTATTTCAAGATCGCGTTAATACAAGAACCGATTACTTGATATTGTTTTTCCCTTCATACTGTACGGTTCTGAACGTCTCACCCTTCTAAAATTCAATTTATAAAGTAAGTAGACCCACAAATCACGTTTTATGTCGACGTCTAGACTTGTTTTAGTATGTGCTATTAAATTTAGCTTCCATTATTACGTATACTGTGTAGGGGCGGTGCGGGACTTTTAGGTAGGAAATACGAAAGGGAGGAATGACATTCTGAAAATATGGTGAAGGGGGGAACGGGCCAATTCTTTAGGTAGGAAATCCGAAAGAGGGGGAATGACGTTCTGAAAATATGGTGAAGGGAGGCACGGGCCTAAAAAGGTTGAGAACCACTGGTCTAACCCTTATGTCACGTTCTTAAAACTCTTAACATCCTTAACAACAATATTGCCAGGGTATAAGACAATAGCATGGCTATTGTAATATCTATCTCAGCTACAGATTTTCATTTGAAGCCCCGTCGTAACAACTTACAGCAGGTCAGCAGGATCCAGTGGATAAGAGCGTTCGTTCTTAAACATTACACCGGTAAGTTGGAATAAAATATTGACTTCTCGTCCTGGACGTTGGAACGTAAATTACTAGTACCTCTGAAGACGGAGGGGGTTTGCCTTATGGCTAGAGACACTGGTAAAAGAAGAAGCTAATCCACACGCAGACATCAGTCTAGTGCACTAGAAGAATGAGTATGGACTACGCTTGAGTTCAAAACGATCGGGTCCCTCCCCCCCCCCCCCGGAATAAAATAACAACTAGCATATGCTAGACAAGAAGGGAATCACAAATTATGATGATAACCGGGATCACTAGGGTCGATATGAGCGCGATATTTTCAATAATGTAGGTGGGATCGTTTCTGGGGGTAAATATCTGGGAGGTATCATGGGGTTCATGGAATTCATTTGAACGAACGGTTTCCTTCATTATTTTACTAGTAGGTTCACTGTGCTGTGTTGCATGACTTTGATAGGTCCAAAGGCAACTGAAATCATGGAAAGCGGCGACATTTCTTTTATGTTTTGGCGAAAATATCTTGAATTAATTTTTTTCTTTTTTTTTTTTTTTACAGTAATGCGTCAATTCGGGTAAAGACAATTTACAGAGGCATAGGGTAGATAATGTAGAATCGAAATAGAAATGGGCATAACAGTAGAAGGAATATATTTTTACCTTATTTTTCCCCACCTTCGTTTTTCTTCAGCTGTTAGTTAATGTATACACAAAGAGTTCTGTAACTAGGATATATTTAGCTTGTATTTATGAAGTTCGTGAAAGCTTCCAAACAACTCTGCGTTAATATGCGTACGGAGTGGCCAGAGATGATACTGCAATTCATCATCAAAGAAGTTCTCTAGGGTTTAAATGAGAATGGTACTGGGGAATCTCTGTTCTTTACAACAGTTGTCAATAGCAATCTGCCAATCTGCGTGATGTCCGGAAACTCTATATGACAGATGGACTGTTTTCTTGCGAGCTGAGTACTTCCGCTTTCAATCCGACCTGTTTATAAACTATCAAAGTGGTGTATCGAGTCATCTCACTCACTTCCCCTACACATCTGCAGCTGTTAACTCTGCCCGACCTGTGATGGCTGTAAAAGTAATATGGGGGGGGGGGGGCTGAGTGGTCTCGAGGTATGGTGTCCGCCTCGAGTGCTGGAGGTCCCGGGTTCAGGCCCCGGTGAGGACCGGGATTAATTTAAAAAATCCACCTGGACTTCCAGTAATAAAATTTCCCCTGGTCTCTGGGTAGTGAGATCGGACGCCCGTGTGTATTGTTGTCGTGTCCTCCTTTAAAGTGTCGTCCCTGGAGTGAGGAGAGTCAACACCCACATTATAATATTTTTTCCCTTCAATATCCTGGAGAATCCACCAGCTTCCGTCCAACACACTCCATCAGCCCGTGGACACCTTTTCCTATCACTCTCTCACTGTCGTACTATGCCCCCTCTCATACTCCCCCAACGCAACATACTCAACAACTCTTGCTTCTAAAAATTAATAAAGATTAATTTGTTAAAAGAAAAGTGTAACGTATATGAGACGTGTATGCGAAGGAAATGTGTGTCGTGCATTCTAATGTAAATGTATAGGTCAGACCACAGAGTTCATGTTCAGAGTCCACTCATCATGGCAAGGATCACACGACATCACAAGACTCATCACAATGGACCTCACCGAAGTCGTGTCCTTCTCTCCAGACATGTCCTCCTCCAGGAGCTCTGATGACCATGAGATCTGAATCCCATCATCACCATTAAGTGCCGTGCCGGCTGGCGTAGGCGTTCATGGCTCTCCATAGATCTCGGTCTTTGGTTTTCTGGATCAACTCTGGTGCTGATATTCCTCCATGCCACCGTCTCAATCCATCCAGCATCACTTCTCTTGGTCTACCTCTGCCTCTCTTCCCCTCGATCTTTCCAGTTGTTACGATGTTCTCCAATGCCTCTCTTCTCATCACGTGACCGAAGAAAGATGTTTGTCTCTGTCTTATTGTTGTATATAATGTTCTAGTTTCATTAGCCTGTTTCAGGCAGTCGTCGTTAGTTACTCTGGCAGTCCAAGGAATTCGCAACATTCGTCTCAGGAACCACATCTCTGTTGCTTCTAATTTCTTCTTAATTTGTTCATTTACGTTCCAAGATTCACTGCCATACAGCAAAACTGGTTCTACATAGCATTTCAGCACTCTCTTTCTTACATTCAGTGATAGTGACTTATTGCATAAGATACTCTTCATTTTCTGAAAAGCGGCTTTTGCCTGCCCTATTCTACTCCTAATCTCTGTTGTACATCTTCCATCTGATGTTATAAATGCCCCTAGGTATCTAAAATTATCAACTTGGTTAAGGATTTTCCCTTCTATTTCTATGTCACATTTTGGTGTCACCATTTTCTTTGATATTACCATTGTTACTGTTTTCTTGATATTCAAGGAGAGTCCTTTCCTTGCACTCTCTGTTACTACAACGTCTAATAATTGTTGTAGGTCTGTTGAATTATCCGCCACCAATACTGTGTCATCTGCATAGCGTATATTATTTATATTATAACCTCCAACTAGTATTCCTGGCATCTCTTTGATCTCTCTCATTATTACTTCGCTATACAGGGAGAAAAGATCTGGTGACAAGACACACCCTTGTCGTACTCCTAGCTTTATCTGTTCGTAACTACCCTCTTTATTTCCCATTTTAATTGCTGCTACTTGGTTCCAGTAAACATTCTTTATTATTCTTAAATCTTTTCCATCAATGTTGATATCTTCCAACATTTTAATCAGTTCATCATGTTTTACTTTATCAAATGCCTTAGTATAATCTATGAAGCACAAATATATGTCTCTCTGTTTCTCTATTGACCTTTCTATTAGTGTCCGTAATGTATAAATTGCATTGTTTGTGCCCTTTCCTTCCACAAATCCATACTGTTCTTCACTAATTTCCATTTTTATTTTCTTTTTGATTCTTCTCATTATGATTCTGAGTAGAAGCTTAGTGATATGGTTTATAAGGTTAATTGTACGAAAATCTTCACAATCAATTGCTCCTGGTCTTTTTGGTATAGCTATAAATAAAGATTTCAGCATATCACTGGGTAAATATCCACTGCTGTAAATATCATTCAACATTTTGGTTAATATATCTACTCCAAATTCTCCCAATACTTCTAATTCTTCTATTGTGATTTCATCTGGCCCAGCTGTTTTTCCTTTCTTCATACGTTTCATAGCGTCAGCGACTTCTTCTTTCAGAATAGGTGGACCTTCTAAGTTACTATCTTCTGTTAATTCTCCCCTTTCTCCTTCATATAATTCTCTTATATACTCATTCCACCTCTTCATTATAGCATCTTCCTCTAATATTATCTTTCCTGTTTTTGATTTCAAACACCCTGTATTTATTCTTATTTTTCTTCCTGTAAGCTCACTGATTTGTCTGTGCATATTTTTTGTATCTTTAATGGAATTTAATTCAATTTTTTTGCATTGCTCGTTTAACCAAGTTTCTTTAGCCTTCCCACATTTATCTTTTATTTCTTTATTTATCTTAGCGTATTCTTGTTTGTCATTTTTACTCTGTTTTCTTTTGTCCATCAGTTTTAAGATATCTTCATTCATCCATTTTTTCTTAGCTATTTTGCCTCTCTCCGGTAATACTTCTTTGCTAGTTTGATGAATGGAGTCCCTTAACATTTCCCATTGTTCATCTATACTCTGTATTTTAGTTATTGCATTGTACCTATTTTTCACAGTCACTCTGTATTGTTCTTGCATTTCTTTATCTATTTTCAGAACCTCTTTATTAAGTCTCATGTTCTTAACCATTTTTTTTCCCTCTCTTTAATCTTACTTTTATTTGTCCACATAGTGGTACATGATCACTATTACAGTCAGCACCAGGCATTGTCTTTACATTAATTAAAGCATTTCTAAATCTTTTATTAATTAGTATATCTGAATCCCATGTAAATATAATCCGTGAAAAATACTATTATTGTTCCTAACACAACTGTTCCCAATAGTTTATAGAAACTCAGGCTTCATAATTCCGGCGCAGTGAAACAAACATGGAACACTGTCCTATGAACATGACGTTTTCTTCTTGCGATAGGTTCTATAGTTTCACTCTTAAACAGTCCTTGTATCTAGATTAAAATGGCTTGCTTTATTTACTAGATATTGTCTGACAGTTCTGATTTCCTAGATACGTGGAACAACTACACTTAAATGTTATCTTTCCTCCAATGTGAACATCAGTCGCTACTGTTCTCGTCATACGTGGACTGAACATCCATTACTACTGGTGTGTTAAAGACTGGTATGACCTACAACTCATTCGGTACTTATCCTGTAGGATACTTCTACCATTCAGCTCCACTGAGCCATGTGTATCAGCTTCTTCCGTTGCGAAAGCTGCTGGCCCATCTCTCTACATCATAATTTATCCGGGATCGGATTTTTCAATGATTCTGTGTGCTTCATCCCGACCAGAGGGAACCTTAGGCAACACCACAGTTAGATCAAATTACATCTACTCTTGCCATGACAGGCACGTGTAAAATTAAATTAACTCAATTCGCACACGGTAGACATTTTTATAATCAGAACCGCAGTGCCGAAGCGCGTCCGTCTCAATCAACGGTTTTAGTTCAATCCTGTTTCTCCCAATCATGGTTTATGGCAAAACCTAAAATTGGTCACGTGACGGTATTCATTATGTCCACACAGGTGTTATTTGGGCAATCATCCATTGTCAAGAATCTATCCTCCCTGGCTTAGTCACTGTCAGAGTTGTCATCACTTGTTTTGACATCCCCAACAAGCTAGCTGTCAGAGTCCTAACTATTTCCTCCTTCTAGCTCACTGGACTTGGACAGGCAAATTACAACATCTACAACACATATACTAATAACACATGAATGCACTCGGAAACTCGCAGGAGCTATCTCCTGAACAACATTTATTACAATATACTACAGGCTGACAATATGGTCGCACTTCGCGCTCAAACAATCGTTCAACACCAGCAGCCAAGCGCTCGCTCACATGGGCGATATTTACACTGTCGCCCGTATGACCATTCGCAATCACAGCCTCACATCATCCCGCACATATCACAGTTAGTACATTCCTCGAATATCAATACACAACGTTCATCTCCATCTATCCGTCACAAACACTATCGTTCTATCGTTCTATCACTCTCTAGATCTCCACACGTCCGTCTCTATTCGCTGTCTCACACACACTGACTCTCTCCTCCTTGACCTTCCCACATCACGTGGGTCTGTTCACGGGCTTCTTGCTTGACCCTCCGTTAGCCAAGCCGTGATGTCTCCTACTGCCCTTGACCTCCGCTATGCTTACACTGACTCTCGCTTACATACCGGCACTTACACTATTACTTACATATAAGTCCCTGACACTCTCCCCCCGCACAAACAATGTGGCACTTTCTCTTAGAAATGTGACACATTCTGCTGTTGTTACTCTTGGTACATCTTTTTAAACTTGTCAGGGGATTGTATGATCATCAGTATACGCTTGCGTCCCTTTTTATTCTGATCTTTTCCGAGATTAACTTCAAATATTGTTCTCTCTTTTGCAGTATTGAGGTTTCTCTCAAGGTTTTGTCGTGGTCTGACAAATGTTCTGGTTGGGTCTACTTGTCATACCTCGTTATATTATTCACTCCCCACTCCGTGACATTACATTCTGTTCATTTTTCTCAATCGATTTGCTGTGCATTATCATCTCATAGTTATTGTGGCTATGCTGGTTTAAGGATTCTCCATTGATTCACGCCTCGAATAAGGCTACAACTTCCTCTTACAGCATTCTTAAATTTTCTCTCTATTCAGACGTGGTCCCTCTCGTCTCTATTTAATGCACCCTAATCGATTCTTTATGAGCACGCTATGTCACCGTTGTGGTCATGGCTCGAATATACTTCATGTATGTCATAGTCCCCCTTACCTCATCTTATGTCGGACCGTGAGTTGTTTCCCTTTTTGGGCACACCTCGTTTACTGTTATGGAGAGTTCTTATTAATCTCTTTGGTTGGCATCACCCTGTTGGTATGTTCCTTCTTGTTACCATATTATGATGTTAATTCTGTACCACTATTGCTAAGCGTCATTCGTCGGGCTATCCACCATACGCGAAGGCAAGTTTGGTAACACTCGCGTATTGGATTCTCAGCATGATTCAGCATAACTTATTCTATTCGCCACTATACTTACGCTCATATGTACATATCATATTATAACAATACAAAGTATTATAATAATAAAATTAGACATTGGATGTCATGCAGTTAATACATATACAATAAAATGTTCCTCGTCGCTGCCTTTATGCACGTATAGGATACTGTTCTTGTCCTGTGAAAGTTATGCACACGTGATTAAATTACCAGTGTTCAATGTTCATTGCGGTGCTGGAATGTTTGGCATTTCTTCTTTCTGACCCGATTATTGACGTATTCTGTATATCCTGATATTGTCTTTCCTTCTGTATAGTGATTAAAACTTTTCACCAAGTTTGGACAATTTGTAAGTCCGTTCTGTAAAATTGCTGGAGCTCGCACATGTAAAATATGAATTAATGTTTTAAGTTAGGTGGCCTTACTTAGGAGTGTGGCCATTGTGGGTCTGTCTGTGACTGTCTTTGCCGTAGTTTGTAGGTTGGCATCTGGTTTCTTAAACTGATCACTGGAAATGAATGTCTGTACTGTGACGTCCTTGTTGTTGTTGGTCGATTTCAAAATGTGGATTCTGTAGATACTCGTTTGAAACAAAGTCAATATGGGTATAGCTTACTGTTAAATACTTGAAATCACATGTTGAGTCTTACTGTTCCGCCGATGACACTTTTCAAGTTGAAGGACCTTTTATGTTGGTCTATACAATGGAGTGTGCTAGTATCATAGCGCTGGAGTTGTACAGCAGACAAGGCAACTCTGGAGTTCCTCGATCTAAGGATATAAAGTGGGTTACGGTTAAAATTAATTTTCCGATGGGTGGGGATTTTCAAATTTCATGTTGAGATCATTTTGAGTGCTATCTCCAAACCTGCACTCGTACATGTGTGTATACATCCAATAGTTCAAATAATAATAATACACCATGTATAGTTTTGAACTGTAATCGTGCATGTTTGTACATTTTTCTGCAATTTGTGTATATTTTACAAAATATGTAGGGTACTTTGTTGCTGATTTTTGTCAGTAATTCCACCGACTGATGATTTACATTGTTCAGCATAAGTATGTGTCTGAGTTGATTTGACATAGTGTTTATCAGTGGTAACAACAAACTTTGGTTCACCAGTACTAATGTAAGTATCAGAGTTAGCTGGCCTGTCATTATACCTGTCATGAGTAATATCATCTGTGTTGCGTCATGATGATGTGTGAATAAAACTGTTAGTGAAGTCATTTGTTTTGTATTTACAATGAGTAGTGCGAGTAGAACCATCCATTGTGTGCACTTGGGCATGTGTGTAGTTAACAGGGAGTACAGGAGGTATAGTATGTACCATGATGTTTTGTGATCTTTTCTCGCCCTTGTGAAATGCTTGTTATCTGCACCTTCTTTTCTTTGTTGATACACACCAGTTTCTGTTTTTTCTTGTTGTGAGGTGGTAATCACGTTGGTATGGTGTGGTACTTTGGCCTGTTCATCATGTTGTTGTATGATGCGTGGTGTAGTTAAGGCAGTGTTTGTTGTGGTGTTAACTTTCTGCCATGTCTGGGTTGTGGACTCTGTGTGGTCTGTTACATTTAATACATTTCCAATTAATAAATTGCAGCATGGATTGTCTAATAATGCGCAAGTTACTCTGCCTGATAGGAAAGGTGATTTTATATTGGCCCATGCCATAGGATATTTCTCTATTGTCCCTGAAACAGTTCTGCAATAGATGTACTCATCTAGGTAGTCTTTAGGATCAGCTAGGGTCTTCCGAAGACCGATAAGACAGGACCCTGTGTCGCGTACATATGTGCATGCTGTGTCATTAATGTATCCCTCATGGAATGTTAGTTTTCCTACCGACAGTCTGGAGGTTTTGTTCATTTCCTCACTTTCTTGTTGAGTATTACCCTCTTTTACTAAGGAATGAGGCTGAGTGATGTTAACAACATTATTGAAATATGGTACAAAGTCTGTTGGGTAAAACTCAGTATGTTCTGAATTTGCAGTGTTTGGTCTTGTTTTCGTGTCTGTGATGTTTACTTTTTCTAAGTTCTTTGCTGAACTGTCTGTTGTAATGTTTATGGCTGCATTTGCTTTTGCTTTCTGTATTCTTTTTACTCCTTCACATTCGAAACGTCTGTGGCCATACGCGAGGCATAAATGACATTTGGTTCTATATTTCCTTTGATTTACCTTCCCCAGTTTTTGTGCTATAATAGTATTCAGGTATTCTTGATAAGTGGGATTCTTATCGCATATTCCATTTTCTGTATGTGGAGTGTTACAATGTTTGCATGTTTGCACAGTACTGGTTTTGTTTTCTGTGGTTTGTTTTGACAATCTGTGGCTGCAGATGCCGTTGCTTTCACAGTACTCTTCTGTTGAGTGTTTCATAACCAGGTTCATACTTTGGTTGTAATATTCGCGGCATTTTTTTAGTAAATTTTTAATAGGCTCTTTGTTATGTTCTTCTAAATATTTTGCGCATTCGGCTGGGAGTGTTGCTTTTAGTTTTTCCACTAACAATAAATTTATTGCTTCTTGATTGTTGTCTGTATGTTTAATTTCAAATGTTAGCTTTATGAGAAATTCTTCTATTTCCCTTATATACTGGGTGAATGACTTGTCTGTGGCTGGTTTCAAATTTTGTACCTCTACTTTTAGAGTCTCGAAAGAGGTTAGATAGTGTTTTAATATTTTTGTTTTATAATATTCATAGTCTGTACTTGACAAATCTGGTATGATCTCCGATAGTGTTCTACCTTTTATTGGTACGTGTCCCGTGTACCATAAATTCCAATACTCTTTTGGGATTTTGTAGTCTTGCATTTTCTTTTCAAATTTCTGTGTCCAATCACGTATTAGGTCATGTTTTCTATTACAATTTGCTTTGTCTTGTGCCCGTGTACTCTGAAAAAAATCCGTCAACTTTTTGTACTGATTTGTGCCCCAGAAATATGATTGATCTTCATCATCCGACATCGTTTTCTGTTAATTAATATTTAACTACCCCAATGATGATTTTTATACAAGCAAATCAAGGAATGCAGATTTGGGTACTTAGCAATCAAAATTAATCAACTTATCTTTATCATGCTGTCCACTCGAACGCTTGATGTACAGGAACGTGATTCTCGTGCTGGTTACCGTTGACCTGTTCTGGTTACGTCGGTCGCTTTGTAGAATTGAAACCTGCTGTGGAAAGAAATGATGTTATTTTCGTTCTGATTCTATTAACAAATCTCCGATTTACAACTTTTTACAAAATTATGCAATTGATCTTCTTCTTTGCATAAGTAGCGTTCTTTTATGCATTTTACTTGCGTATGTGGTTCGTGTGTACTTCTGACACCATTATACCTGTCAGAGTCCTAACTATTTCCTCCTTCTAGCTCACTGGACTTGGACAGGCAAATTACAACATCTACGACACATATACTAATAACACATGAATGCACTCGGAAACTCGCAGGAGCTATCTCCTGAACAACATTTATTACAATATACTACAGGCTGACAATATGGTCGCACTTTGCGCTCAAACAATCGTTCAACACCAGCAGCCAAGCGCTCGCTCACATGGGCGATATTTACACTGTCGCCCGTATGACCATTCGCAATCACAGCCTCACATCATCCCGCACATATCACAGTTAGTACATTCCTCGAATATCAATACACAACGTTCATCTCCATCTATCCGTCACAAACACTATCGTTCTATCGTTCTATCACTCTCTAGATCTCCACACGTCCGTCTCTATTCGCTGTCTCACACACACTGACTCTCTCCTCCTTGACCTTCCCACATCACGTGGGTCTGTTCACGGGCTTCTTGCTTGACCCTCCGTTAGCCAAGCCGTGATGTCTCCTACTGCCCTTGACCTCCGCTATGCTTACACTGACTCTCGCTTACATACCGGCACTTACACTATTACTTACATATAAGCCCCTGACACTAGCGAGTTAATGTATGATCCCAACAACAGTTGTCAGTAGCAATCTGCCAATCTGCGTGATGTCCGGAAACTCTATAAGACATATGGACTGTTTTCTTGCGAGCTGAGTACTTCCGCTTTCAATCCGACCTGTTTATAAACTATCAAAGTGGTGTATCGAGTCATCTCACTCACTTCCCCTACACATCTGCAGCTGTTAACTCTGCCCGACCTGTGATGGCTGACATCCGATTGCAACCAGGATCCGACGGGTTCCATCTGTATTCGAATGTTGACAAACTGTCAAAGCGATGCAGGGACCCGTCTCACTCACCACCGAGTGTTCCCAATCCGTCGACCAGATGTAAACACGTGCAGTTACATTTTCTGGATTTGTTGAAACAACCTTAGGCCTCGAACATGCCGCTAATTAGAACGCCTTTTGTTCTCATCACTGGTTAAATCACGTTGGTCTATTATGTGACAATTGTTGCGCACATAAACAATCCCTTGGCAGTTGGAAATCGAAAAAGAGTAGCCTAACGGCGCTGCCCGGGCAAAATTTCGAGTTAAAAATCTGCCCAAAGTATTTCAGGATCCTCGCCGATGCAAAAGAGTTCGTGCATTGAGCTGAGTTTCTCCAGACTCAGGTTTGAATTAGGAGGAAAACGGAGCACTTATGGGTTAAACCGTGTGCCGTGATGTTGATCCAACGACTAAACGACTAAACTAAACTAATAGTAATATGAAAAAGTTTCCTGCAATTAGCTTCTTGACAAAAATTATGTTTACAACTTCATAGCGATGCTTCGAAGTGTACACAATTTCACATTCAATCCCATTCAACAATACGCGCACATTCAGATGTTAGCGACAAATGGTAAGCTATGATAAAACAATAACGTTACATGAAAGAACCCAATATAGGTAGAATTATGGACGTCACATTTTCTTGGTGAATAAAGAAAAATAATTAACTAAAGTAATTAGATAAATACTTTAGGCTGAAATATACACTAAACATAATCATACAGTTAAACAATTCAAATTACTGCGTTAATATGTGCACTGTATATTTCAGCTTGAAACATTTATCAAATTACTTTAGTTTATACAGTGTACTTTCTGCAATATGTACCTGACGAGATGCAGCGAAAAATGCCAGGCAATAAATCGCGCAATCTATTGTTTGTGTCTTCGTTAATCAACCTAACTCATGGAAAACATTGTTTTAAAAATCATTAAAGTCCTTATAAAACAGCGTCTTCCTGTAGGTAATCAGCCGGATGTTGTCGTCCCTGGTGTTCTGTTATATTTACCCTAATCTTGCATCGCATTTATCTCTGTATTTGGTATTTACCAGTAACATTTACGTGTCTAGGTCGCCCGTCTAATCAGCTAGGTGATTAAATCTATAGTACAGGCGATGAATGAGGCTGCTTCTTTTCATGTTTGTTTTTTTCGGTTTTTGTTTTTGTTTATATGTTTATGTTCATATATGGGACAGCGGGAGTTGTTTTTTTTTCTTTTTTCTTAGTGTCATTTGTTTGTTTGGTTTGATTTGTTTTGTTCGGCCGCTTTGACCTCCAGCAATGTCCACGTTAGACTGACTTTTGCGTGTAGTATCAGACGAACCCACTCCGACTTCTAAGGTACTTGTACTTTACGTCTCAAAGTCAAGGACGAGAGGTCAATATTATAGTCCAAGTGACCAGTGTTAATACTAACCCACTACCTCGCCATCATCACACCGGAAGTTTAAAAGTTGACACTCATATGTATTCGTTCGTGCTAATCACTTCTTCTTCTTCTTCGTCTTCTTCTTCTTCTTCTTCTTCTTCTTCTTCTTCTTCTTCTTCTTCTTCTTCTTCTTCTTCTTCTTCTTCTTCTTCTTCTTCTTTGCATAAGATCAACGTTTGCTAAGCGTCATTTCCGGTATTAGTCACATACCCCGTTGTTTTGCTTGTTGTGTTCGCCCTTCTCGCAGAGTTTACTTGACGTGTCTCTCCAGTTGGCCAAATCACCCTCCCCCCCCCCCCCCCCCCCCCCCCCGCCCACACGTCAGTTGGCGAAGTCTGGGCAGTCTTCTTGCAAGACACTGTATTTGAGTTTGCATGAGAGCTCCATATTTGCAAGAGTTAAGCGTCAGTGAGGCCCATCCGGTAGAGTTGTGCTCTGAATCTACAACATTGTGTTCTGAGTCTGAAGATGTTGGTCCGTACCTCCTTTTATGCTGTCTTGTACTGGTCTGCATTTTTTTTTTATGGGTTATTTCTTCCAGATTTTCCTCATATGTTGTTTTTATGTCATCTAAAACGTAGGATGGGATGTAACTCACTGGAATTGTTCAAAATGAATAATGGGTGTCATTTCCGTCATGAATGTCGACATGGCTGAGATGTTTAACGGGCTTAACACTTGCTCATCACAATGCCCATGATGTAATTCATTCATTCCACACGTAGGTCCGCCAGCTGCACTTAAATGTCGACTTCTCGTCCTCGATTAAGGGTTATAAATTGCAAGTACCTTAGACGTCGGAGAGTGTACTTCTGATGACAAGGGTCACTGGTTGTAGGGAAAACTAACTCCAGTGCGCTGCACTCACCAGTAGTAGCAACTACAAGTATTTATTGCACGTGTGTGGTCTACGCTGGAGTTCAAAATAAACATTCCCTTGTGTATTCTATGGGCTGTAGTTCTGAAATATTTATTGGGCTACATTTCTTTGGACATGTCATTAATAGTGCAGCTTGGATATTTGCTTGTTTAATTTGATCAAAACTTAAATTTACCATAAAACCATCACTTGTTGCAACACGTTGTGGTCAACCCTATTTTGATTTTGTAGGCAATATTACGCTCAGTAGTTTGCCATTGATTTCTGAACGGGACGTCTACGTTAAAGTCCAACTGACGGGTGTGGAACGGACCCACCACATCGACATTAGAACACAGGAAGTGTAAGCTAAAGCACAATAAACTTCTCAGCCAAGCTGCCTATTCCATGTATCATTTTGACAATAAATTCGTGTTTGCGAGCTCTGTATTCTACACCCCCCCCCCCCTCACGCCCCATCTCACTACCCCATCAACAACCCCCCCCCCTCCCCAATCCCCACCCCAAGCTTATTCTTGCAGTTCGTCTTTGTTGTTTGTTTTGCTCAATGTGTGATCTGATTGTTAATCGTTGATCACATTTGAACTCAAGGTGAGCGACCGGGTTGTGGAGAATGTTCAAAGACACATCCTCCAAAAATATCTGGCATCTTAACTTTATTACATCACAATAAACTGTTTGCTGTGTTCTCGTTTACCATACACATCCAATGTTCTGCTTATCGTTCTGAAATTTATTAAGCTGTTTACACGTCTCTTACAGAAGAACGATTATTTTTTCCACAACAGATGAGAGAACTATCAACGAAGGATGTGTAATGACCTAGCAACGGGTCATACCTAGACTTTTTTTTCTGTGTTTGCATTTAGTATTAATTTTCTAATCTCATGTTTTTCTTTGGATTCGTAAACGTTGTTCCCGGGGAAGATTATTAAAATCTAAACGTCAATTCGTCGTTTCGTAGTACACTTCTTTTTATTCCCTCTGTGATTTACGTTTGCTGTAATGGAGTTCGTTGCGATGTATGTACACTGTCTCTGTGTTTAGTATCTCTCACTTATTCGCGGGAGTTACTCACATCCGATTTTTATTTCTCATTATTTTTTCACTAAGAAGAACGAGTAGACGATATCTACGAGGTTTCACGTACACTTACTAGTCTTAAAGATCGTCATTATTTTCCAGTCACTTGTCCTTTGCAGAACTGCACCACCCCCACCCCCACCCCAACACCCACTCCAACCCCTTTCCACCACCTCTAGTCTCTAGAAATTATTTCTCTTTAACAAGCCTGATGTCTTGTCTCTATGGCTGACATGTGTACCTTATCAGTGACATACTGAATCCATCTATGTATTGGTTTTAATGTTTCCCTCTTCACTGGTACACCTTCCTCCTTACTTATCTTTTTCAGGTATTCATACATTTTTACATCATCATCATCATTAAGTGCCATGAAGACTCGTAGGCTTTCATGACTCTCCACAGATCTGATTCTTTGAATTTCTGGATCAACTCTGCCGATGATTTTCCTCCATGCCACCGTCTCAATCCATCCAGCATAATTTCTATTGGTCTGCCTCCGCCTCTCTTTCCTTTCATCTTTCCAATTGAAACTATGTTCTCCAATGCCTCTCTTCTCATCATACGACCAGAGAAAGATGTTTGTATCTTTCTTATTGTTGTATGTAATGTTCTTGTTTTATATTAGCCTCTTTTAGGCAATCGTTGTTAGTTACCTTGGTAGTCCTAGGTATTCGCAAGATTCGTCTCAAGAACCACATCTCTGTTGCTTCCAGGTTCTTCCTAATTTATTCATTTACATTCAAAGATTCACTGCCATACAGCAAAACAAGTTCTAAATAGAACTTCACTCTTTTTTTCTTACATTCAATGATAGTGAATTATTGCATAAGATACTCTTCATTTTCTGAAATACAGCTTTTACAATTTTACCTGCCCAATATACTTGTATTTGTTTTAACAGTCAGTCTTCTTTAAAATTGATTGTATTGCTCTTGGATAGATCTATTTGCTTTCTTCTTCATCCAGTTGAGTTGAGTTGAATTGAGTTGAGTTGAGCTGAATTGAGTTGAGTTGAGTTGAGTCAAGAACCAACATCACTGCCCTCAGGGTATTCCCATAATCGCTGTTCTCATCTTCAGCAGCCAAGCGAAGAATTCTAATAGTAACGGTGCCCGATGCAATCTGATTATATGTCCCGTCTTGTTTTGTCTCTGAGTGACGACTGTCGATCAG
Organism: Cepaea nemoralis; assembly: GCA_014155875.1. Taxonomy (NCBI): domain Eukaryota; kingdom Metazoa; phylum Mollusca; class Gastropoda; order Stylommatophora; family Helicidae; genus Cepaea; species Cepaea nemoralis. Next base: position 224,887 of record JACEFZ010006228.1, on the reverse strand, counting down.
ATCTGCTGACCACCCTTTGCTTCTGCATTCTATCTATACCACGATAGTCTGTTTGTTCTGCTGCATTAACCACATTCTCTCCTGAGGGCCTTCACCACATCTGCTTGATCATGCGTTAAATCACCCCTTAATGATGCAGCACCAGCCAGTCTGTCTCCCTGTTCATTTCCAACCACACCGGAGTGTCCTGGAGAAATGATAGAGAAAATGCAGTCTGCGCAGAAAAATTCTGACAAATACTTTCACAATAATGCACAGAAGTGAGATACCCCTATAGTTGTTACAGCCACTCCGATCCCCCTTGTTCTGACACAGCGTTATGATGCTTGAATCTTTGAAATCCTGTGAGACTTGTCCACGACAGCATAGCTCTATTAGCTGGTGGATCTGTGGAGTGAGTGTGTCTTGCCCACTCCTGATAACCTCTGTTGGAATCCCATCCTTACCTGGAGCCTTGCCAGATGCAACTTCATTTATAGCACACTAAACTTTTCTTATGGTGGGAAGTGTGTCCAGGTGGTCAAGAGGTAGAAGGGCCTCTATGGAGTCGAGGGCATCATCAGCTAGTTTGGTCACGCTTGAGATAATGGTGGCAAAACCACAAGTGGTTGCCAAGCACAGAGATAATAATCTTTCATTTCCGCCAACTGGAATTTCAATCATTCTCAGTAGTGAATTCTTCACTGCAAAGCCCTTTCCATGTTGTCTGTTTAATCCCTGTCCTCTACCTTTCCCAAACAAAGGTGTAATAGTGTGACCCTTAGTAACCATTCCTCAGCGATACGAGTGCCAAGAGATCTAAACAAAAATGTTTGCATATCCTTTACAGGACATTGCTGTCAACATCAGCATCTTTCAGCTGATTGTTGACTTCTTGGCAAGATTACGCTCAGTAGTTTGCCATTGCTTTCTGAGCGGCCGGCTCACATACCCCGTAAGTTACCGACGCGATTCGAGCCACTGCTGATTCTCACCGTCGTCACGTTACTTACGAGAGTATACGAGATTACGGAGAAAAGTCGCTAACCTCTAGGCCAGGAAGCCGGCGCCAAGAGATCACAACTACAAAATATGCTGGTGTTGACTGCGACTAGGAAATGCAACTAACTTAACTAACAACGTTTCTAGCCCTTACAATTCATGCTCTCTATAGCATGCTCTCTTTTGCAGGCTCTCTTTTGCCTGTACTCTTTTGTATACTCTCTGTTGCATGCTCTCTATTGTATGCACTCTATTGCATGCTCTCTATTGCATGTAAATACGCACGTTCATAGTACTCTGACTTTTGTTGGTCTTTCTGTATTATCTTTAATATCTTCTTCTTATACCCAATGTCACGCAAAGCTGGTGATCATGTTTGTCTAAAGCCTTCTATCTCGTGTACTGCTAAACATTTCCGATATTGTTGTTTCCCCCATTACATGACGTCCAACTGTCCAGAATCTTCTCTCTTGGAAAAAAACCAGCCTCTCCTATCTCCCAACTGTCCCGGTGACACGACCAATCACAGCTATTCCTTTCTCATCTCCTCCAACTGTCCCGTTGTCAAGACCTATCCCAGCTATTACCTGCTCATCTCCTCCAACTGTCCCATTGTCAAGACATATCCCAGCTATTACCTACTCATCTCCTCCAACTGTCCCGTTGTCAAGACCTATCCTAGCTATTCCCTGCCCATTTCCTCAAACTCTCCCGTTGTCACGACACATCCCAGCTATTCCCTGCTCATCTCCTCCATGTTTCCCGTTGTCACGACGTATCCCAGTTATTCCCTGCTCATCTCCTCCAACTATCCCGTTGTCAAGACCTATCCCAGCTATTACCTGCTCATCTCCTCCAACTGTCCCGTTGTCAAGACCTATCCCAGCTATTACCTGCTCATCTCCTCCAACTGTCCCGTTGTCAAGACCTATCCCAGCTATTACCTGCTCATCTCCTCCAACTGTCCCGTTGTCAAGACCTAACCCAGCTATTACCTGCTCATCTCCTTCAACTGTCCCGTTGTCAAGACCTATCCTAGCTGTTCCCTGCTCATTTCCTCAAACTCTCCCGTTGTCACGACACATCCCAGTTATTCCCTGCTCATCTCCTCCAACTGTCCCGTTTCAAGACCTATCCTAGCTATTCCCTGCTCATATCCTTCAACTGTCCCGTTGTCAAGACCTATCCCAGCTATTACCTGCTCATCTCCTCCAACTGTCCCGTTGTCAAGACCTATCCTAGCTGTTCCCTGCTCATTTCCTCAAACTCTCCCGTTTTTACGACACACCCAGTTATTCCCTGCTCATTCCCCCCAACTGTTTCCCGTTTCAAGACACTATCCTAGCTATTCCCTGACTAATCTCCTCCAACTGTCCCGTTGTCAAGACCAATCCCAGCTATTCCCTGCTCATTTCCTCCGACTGTCCCGTTGTCAAGATCTATCCCAGCTATTCCCAGCTCATCTCGTTCAACTGTCCCGTTGTCAAGACCAAATCCCAGCTATTCCCTGCTCATTCTCCCTTCCAACGTCCCGTTTTCATAGACCCATATCCCAGCTATTCCCTGTTCAATCATCCTCCAACTGTCCCGTTGTTCAAGGACTATCCAGCTATTCCCTGTTCATCTCCCCCAACTGTCCCGTTGTCATGAACTATCCTAGCTATTCCCAGCTCATTTCCTCCAACTGTCCCGTTGTCAAGATCTATCCCAGCTATTCCCAGCTCATCGCCTCCAACTGTCCCGTTGTCAAGACCTATCCCAGCTATTCCCTGTTCATCTCCTCCAACTGTCCCGTTGTCATGACCTATCCTAGCTATTCCCAGCTCGTCTCCTCTAACTGTCCAGTTGTCAAGATCTATCCCAGCTATTCCCAGCTCATCTCCTCCAACTGTCCCGTTGTCAAGACCAATCCCAGCTATTCCCTGCTCATCTCCTTCAACTGTCCCGTTGTCAAGACCTATCCCAGCTATTCCCTGTTCATCTCCTCCAACTGTCCCGTTGTCTTGACCTATCCTAGCTATTCCCAGCTCATTTCCTCCAACTGTCCCGTTGTCAAGATCTATCCCAGCTAATCCCAGCTCATCTCCTCCAACTGTCCCGTTGTCAAGATCTATCCTAGCTATTCCCAGCTCATCTCCTTCAACTGTCCCGTTGTCAAGACCTATCCCAGCTATTCCCAGTTCATCTCCTCCAACTGTCCCGTTGTCAAGACCAATCCTAGCTATTCCCAGCTCATCTCCTCCAACTATCCCGTTGTCAAGACCAATCCTAGCTATTCCCAGCTCATCTCCTTCAACTGTCCCGTTGTCAAGATCTATCCCAGCTATTCCCAGCTCATCTCCTCCAACTGTCCCGTTGTAAAGACCTATTCCAGCTATTCCTTGCTCATTTCTTCCAACTGTCCCGTTGTCAAGACCTATTCCAGCTATTCCTTGCTCATTTCTTCCAACTGTCCTGTTGTCAAGACCTATCCCAGCTATTCCTTGCTCATTTCTTCTAACTGTCCCGTTGTCAAGACCTATCCCAGCTATTCCCAGCTCATCTCCTCCAACTGTCCCGTTGTCAAGACCTATTCCAGCTATTCCTTGCTCATTTTTTCCAACTGGCCCGTTGTCAAGACCTATCCCAGCTATTCCCTGTTCATCTCATCCAACTGTCCCGTTGTCAAGATCTATCCTAGCTATTCCCAGCTCATCTCCTCCAACTGTCCCGTTGTCAAGACCAATCCTAGCTATTCCCAGCTCATCTCCTTCAACTGTCCCGTTGTCAAGATCTATCTCAGCTATTCCCAGCTCATCTCCTCCAACTGTCCCGTTGTAAAGACCTATTCCAGCTATTCCTTGCTCATTTCTTCCAACTGTCCCGTTGTCAAGACCTATTCCAGCTATTCCTTGCTCATTTCTTCCAACTGTCCCGTTGTCAAGACCTATCCCAGCTATTCCTTGCTCATTTCTTCTAACTGTCCCGTTGTCAAGACCTATCCCAGCTATTCCCAGCTCATCTCCTCCAACTGTCCCGTTGTCAAGACCTATTCCAGCTATTCCTTGCTCATTTTTTCCAACTGGCCCGTTGTCAAGACCTATCCCAGCTATTCCCTGTTCATCTCATCCAACTGTCCCGTTGTCAAGATCTATCCTAGCTATTCCCAGCTCATCTCCTCCAACTGTCCCGTTGTCAAGACCAATCCTAGCTATTCCCAGCTCATCTCCTTCAACTGTCCCGTTGTCAAGATCTATCCCAGCTATTCCCAGCTCATCTCCTCCAACTGTCCCGTTGTAAAGACCTATTCCAGCTATTCCTTGCTCATTTCTTCCAACTGTCCCGTTGTCAAAACCTATTCCAGCTATTCCTTGCTCATTTCTTCCAACTGTCCCGTTGTCAAGACCTATCCCAGCTATTCCTTGCTCATTTCTTCTAACTGTCCCGTTGTCAAGACCTATCCCAGCTATTCCCAGCTCATCTCCTCCAACTGTCCCGTTGTCAAGACCTATTCCAGCTATTCCTTGCTCATTTTTTCCAACTGGCCCGTTGTCAAGACCTATCCCAGCTATTCCCTGTTCATCTCCTCCAACTGTCCCGTTGTCAAGATCTATCCTAGCTATTCCCAGCTCATCTCCTCCAACTGTCCCGTTGTCAAGATCTATCCCAGCTATTCCCAGCTCATCTCCTCCTACTGTCCCGTTGTCAAGACCTATCCCAGCTATTCCCTGCTCATCTCCTTCAACTGTCCCGTTGTCAAGACCTATCCGAGCTATTCCTTGCTCATTTCTTCCAACTGTCCCGTTGTCACGACGTATCCCAGCTATTCCCTGCTCACCTCATGCCCACATTTTATTTTCTTTGTTGCGTTGGCTCACTACGAACTCAAGAGTAGTTCATACAAGTTTTACTACTTCTAGTGCACAGGACTGATTTTTACGCGTGAATTAGCTGTCCATATTACCAGTGTCTTTCGCCATTAGGTAAACCCATTCTGACTTCAGAGGTACTTGTAATTTATGTCCCCAAGTCAAGGATGAGAAGTCAACAATTTAATCCAACTAGCCGGTGTAGGGGTTTAACCCGCTAGCTCAGCTTCAGCACACTGGCAGTTTAAGAGCTAGTGCACTTATCCATTCAGCCATGCTGACCTACACATGTCCATATAATGTTGATGGTCTTGTTTTGATTCGAGCAGCCAGTTCTACTGACGTATGTTACAGGGAGTCAGATAGAATCAAATGTTATCTTCGCATTGCAGATGGATATCTAAGCCAAAATCTTACAATTTAACATCTTGTGATGGTACCGTTCCTTGTGAACCGCTGTGTATATCAATGGGTTTTTTTCTTTCCAGGTATTTCTATGTCGCCCTTTCTTCTTCTCTTCTTCGTGTATTTTTGGTGGTCCTCTATTTATTCTAATTTCCGTGTATTCTAAGTTCGTCCTCTATATCTTCTCTTCTCTGTGTATTTTTGCGGATCCTTTATTTCTATCTCTTCTCCGTGTTTTGTTAGACGATCCTCTCTTTTTCGTGTATTTCTAGGTCGTCCATTATTTCTTCTCTTTTCCGTGTGTTTCTATGTCGTCCTAATTTCTTCTCTTCTCTGTGTATTTCTAGGTCGTTCTCTATTTCTTCTCTTCTCCGCGTATTTTTAGGTGGTCCTCTATTTCTTTTGACCTGTGTGCAGCTGTCACCTCACTAACACTTCCTCCTTGACGCCTACGATGTAAACGCAACAACTATATTAAACATAATAACACAAATCTATAATACAATGAGACACAGGGTTAAACACTGCCCTGGATTATGTTAACAAGAAGACGTAGGCAACGCTGGGATCTATTTCGAACTTCTACTTTGCTAACATACAGGCTATTGTGATAATGAGGTCGATCAATGGCACCTACTTGTTCTAACAAGGAAGGTAGAAGATGGGGGAAAATTTGCGTATATGGGTCTTTGTGAAATGTGGTCAACATGAGCGCTCCACCCAAACAATGCTTCTACTTTCCTGCACTGCTTAGTGTTGCAGGTATGCGTGTCATCATTGATGTACCCAAGCTTGAAGGAGTAAGTTTCGATGTGTATAAGCTGGGAGGAGAAATTTTTGATGTGTAGAAACTGGAAGGGGTATGTCTTGATATGTAGGAAGCTGGAATTAGTAGGTTTTGATGTGTAGAAGAATGAAGGAGTAAGTTTTGATGCGTAGAAGCTAGGCCTACGTTTTGATGTTTAGAAGCTGGAAGATGTAAGGTTTGATGTGTAGAAGCTGGAAGGAGTACATTTTGATGTGTGGAAGCTAGAAGGAGTAAGTATTGATGGGTGGAAGCTGGAAGGAGTAAGTTTTGATGTGTAAAAGCTGGAAGGAGAGATTGATTACGTATAGAAGCTATGAGTGAGTTTTGATTTGTAGAAGATGGAGTAGTAAGTTTTGATGTGTAGAAGCTGGTAGGAGTAAGATTTTACGTTTAAAAGTTGAAGGAGTAAGGTTTCATGTGTAGAAGCTGGAAGGAGTCAGTTTTGGTGTGTGCAGCTGAAATGAGCAAGTTTTGATGTGTGAAAGCTGGAAGTAGTAAGTTTTGATGTGTAGAAGCTCGAAGGAGTAAGTTTTGATGTGTGGAAGCTGGAAGGAGTAATTTGTGATGTGTGGGAACTGGAAGGAGTAAGATTTGATGTTTGGAAGCTGGAAAGAGTAAGTATTGATGAGTAGAAGCTGGAAGGAATAAGTTATAAAGTATAGAAGCTGGAAGGAGTAAACTTTGATCTGTAGAAGCTGTCGTGTCTTAATCTAAAGTGTCGTCCGTGGAGTTAGGGGATTCAACACCCACATTATATTTTACCCCCTTTCTATTAACCTGGAGAATCCACCAGCTTCCGTCCAACACACTCCATCAGCCCGTGGACACTTTTTCCTATCTCTCTCTCTCTCACTGTCGTACCATGCCCCCTCTCATTCTTCCCCAACGCAAGATATTCAACAACTCATTCTTCCAACAATTAATAAAGATTAATTTATTAAAAGAAAATGTGTAATGTACGCGAGGCGTGTATGCGAAGAAAATGTGTGTTGTGTATTCTAATGTAAATGTAGAGGTCAGACTCCAAAGTTCAGGATCAGAGTTCACTCATCATGGCAAGGATTACACGCCATCACAAGAGTCAGCACAATAGACCTCACCAATTGCGTGTCCTTCCCTTCAGACAGGTCCTCCTCCAGGAGCTCTGATGACGATGAAATCTGATTCCCATTCAACTCTACAATCTGGGAACGATACTATTTTTGTTCTTAACGAAAACTGTTCCTAATAGTTTATAGAAAACTGAAACCTCATAGTTCCTGCGCAGTGAAAAAAAATAATATGGAACACTGTCCCATGAACAGGTTATTTTTCCTTCTTGCGAAATGTTCCAAAGATTTCTTTATTTTCTCGTTATTGTCCTAATGTTATAATTCCCTTGATATGTGGAACAACTACACTTCAATGTTAGGTTTCATCTAATGTGAACATCAGTCCCTACTGATCTAGTAATAAGTGGACTGAACATCCATCATCACTGGTGTGTTAACGAATGGTATGACCTAAAACTCATTCGGTATTTATCCTGTGGGATACTTATACCATTCAGCTCCACTGAGCAATGTTGATCAACTTCTTCGAGCATAGACCCATTGAGAAAGTTGCTGGCCAATCTTTCTGCATCACAATTTATCCGGGATAGGATTTTTTCAATTGTTCTGTGGTCTTCATCCCGACCAAAGGGAACCTGTAAAATATATAACACAACTGGTGATAGCCTCCCCGTCACTGATCTCTATTAGATAATCGTGGCCATTGGCCCTGCTCAGGAAAATACAGTGAACTTACTCTGTCAGGGACAGATGACTCAACACATTGGTTTTCATCAGGCCAAGACAAGAAAAAAAATCAACAAACAGAATGCGGAGCCCCGCCCACCAGGGACACCCACTGGAATATCCCAATTATCCCCCAGTACTCAATTCTCAACTAGTAAAGCTTATCAATACTTCACTACTCTATTTTCAACTAGCCGAGCTAATTATCACTTCACTACTCTAGCTAGTTTCAACCATGCTACTGCCTAAATTAATTATGACTAATTACACAATATGATCTACCTTAAGCAACACTGCAGTCTACCAATCACATCTACATTTGCCATAACAGGCACGTGAAAGATTAAATCCACTTAATTCGCACACGGTAGACATTTTTGTTCAATCTCTAACTGCAGTGCCAAGGCGCTACCGCCTAGATCAACAATTCGAGTTACACTGCCGTCACCAAGTCATATTTTCTTGGCAATCAGCCCTGAATTGTTTACTTGACGTTTTGACCTCCAACTCTAGCTGGTTTCAGGGGCAATAATTCATTTCATCATCAGTGCTTCCCCTTAGATTAAATTACTACAAGAGTTATCTGATCTTGTTCACAGTTATCCCCCCTGTCCTGACCTCCACACAAGCCCGCTGCGTGTCATGAACACCTGGCCACAATTTCGTGAACTGTCAAAGGCGGCGTATTGATTCATCTCACTCACTTCCCTTCCCCGTAAACATCTGCAGCTGTTATTTTTAACCTTCCTGGGATTGTTGACATCTGATTGTAACTTGAATCCGACTTGTTTTTCTCTGTCTGTGTTAAAGCAGTTGTGGCCTTGAAAACAAGCCGTTTAATCAGAATCCGTATATTGTCATCAACTGGTTAATCACGGTGTTTTTTCCGTGACAGAAACTGGAAGGAGAAAGTGATTATCTGTAAGAGCTAAGGGTACGTTTTGATGTGTAGAAGCTGGAAGTAGTAAATTTTGTTGTGTGGAAGCTGGAAGAAGTAAGTTTTGATGTGTGAATGCTGGACGGAGTACGTTTTGATGTGTGGAAGCTGGCAGGAGTAAGTTTTGATATGTGGAAGCTAGAAGGAGTAAGTGTTGATGGGTTGAAGCTGGTAGGGGTAAGTTTTGATGTGTAGAAGCTGGAAGGAGTAAATTTTGATGTGTGGAAGCTGAAAGGAGTAAATTTTTATGTGTAGAAGCTGAAAGAAGTAAATATTGATGTGTGGAAGCTGGAAGGAGTACATTTTGATGTGTAGAAGCTAGGAGTAAGTTTTGATGTGTAGACGCTGCAATGAGTAAAGTTTGATGTGTTGAAGCCGAAAGGAATAAAATTTGATGTGTGGAAGCTGAAAGAAGTAAATTTTTATGTGTAGAAGATGGAATGAGAAAGTGTTTATCTGTAGAAGCTAGGAGTATGTTTTTATGTGTACAAGCTGAAAAGAGTAAGGTTTGATGTCTGAAAGCTGAAAGGAATAGGTTTTGACGTGTGGAAGCTGGAATCAGTAAGTTTTGATGCGCGGATTCTGGAAGGAGAAAGTTTTGATGTGTAGAAGCTGGAAGGCGTAAGGTTAGTTTTCTATCAAAAATGACACAAATTGAGTGATATATATATATATATATATATATATATATAATATATATATATATATATATATATATATATAATATATATATATATATATTATATATATATATATATATATTTCAGAACCAGATTTCTGGCTCTAAATGTTATGTTGCTTCGCTGAAATTTGTTGAATTCCAAGGATATTTCAAATTGGCTATTGGAAAGTTAAAATACAACACACGTGTGTAGTGAAGTGTGTGTTATGAACGGTTACAACCGGACCGGGATATTCTCGACGTGTTTCCTTCTAGTTCTAGCTTGGCTTAAGATGGTTTATCGACGATCCGACTAACCATTTTCCGTTGCTTCAGAATCAGTAAATGTTATAATGTGTCGCTCAAAAATGTTAAACTCCAAGGATACTTCCAAGATTGGTTATTGGAATGTCAGAACTATGTACCAGACGGGGAAAACTACTCAGGTGTGTAGTGTTATGAATGAATACAACCTAGGAATTCTCGGGGTTAGCGAGTGCAGATGGACTGACTCAGGTAAGACATTTCTCAACTGTGAACAAAGACACATAATTTATTCAGGAAGAACCGACAACCATCATTCGAACGGAGTCTCTATCACCATGTCAAAAAATGTAGAAAGATCACTGATCAGCTGGGAACCAGTAAATGATAGAATCATAACAGCGCGTTACCAAACGAAATATTTCAAACTAACAATCATACAATGCTACGTACCTACCAACGACGATACAGACATCAACAAAGATAATTTCTATGAACAACTAATTGGTACCATCAACTCATCTCCCAAGCACGACATTGTTGTTGTAATGGGTGATTTCAACGCCAAGATAGGGTCTGACAATAAGTGTGTTGAATTCATTCATAACACTACACACCTGAGTAGTTTTCCCCGTCTGGTACATAGTTCTGACAATAAGGGTGTTGAAGGGGAGGAGCTCGAGACTGCACTGGAAACCATCGACCTGGTTTGTATCAACAGTGGCGGTGTCACCAGGACAGCAAGCCGTCCGGGCGATGAGGACAGTGCTATTGATCTGGCGCTAGTTTCACCTTCACTCACTACAGTGTGTAGATGGGGTGTCCTAGGACACCATGGCAGCGACCACCACCCTTGCAGCATACTGGTGGAGAAAGGCAGAACCAGGCAGCACAAGCTAAAGGTAAAGACGTTCCAGTATGACAGTACAGGGCAAGATGTGGTGAGTAAAATAAGACGTGACAAGCGCAGAACGTTTCAGGGCAGGAAAAAAAGCTGGGAGCAGCCACCGTGGTGGAGTTTCGAGGTGGAGCAGGCTTGGGTGGATAAGCGTAGTGCTGTAAGGAGATGGCTAAATGCCAAGAAGATCAGAGCTGGTCATCCTAGTCCCTGCTTGCACTTAGAAAGAGAGATGCACACAAAAGTAAGCTATTTCAAAAAACTGGTCAAGGTGGTTAAAAGCGAAAAATGGGCAGAGGTGTGTCAAAGAGTAAGCACAGACAAGTCACTGAAATTGTTCTGGCGACTACATAAAAGCATGAGTGGTGTAGTCAAGAATAAGAGCATTTCTGACTTCCAAGGTGCTGACCTCATCTGGCAGAGGACTGACGAGGACAAGGGCAAAGCCCTCTTTGAACGCTACCTTGAGCAGAGCAACCAGACAGAAATGGGAGGCCGGAATCTGACCAAGGAGGTCACCTCAGACAGATGCAAGGCCCAGAACACTTCGGATGAAGACACAGTGACAGGGAAAGAAATCAAGGCTGTGCTTCGACGATCAAAAAACAGTGCTCCAGGTCCTGATGGCATAAGATACGACGACATAAATAGGTGTACCGACAATGAGCTAGAGAAACTAGCAGACATGTACAACAACAGTATAGGGAGTGCTAGCATCAAGGAGGAATGGTTACACAGCTATCTGATTCCCTTGCCGAAGCCTGACAAAGACCACACAGAAATTCAGGGATATCGAATTATAACCATGCAGAATACAATAGGCAAGCTGCTGGAGAAGGTAATTGCCAGGAAAATATCAAGCTAACTAGAGAGGCAAGGTGTTTTCCCACCTACCCTGGGTGGGTACCGTCCAAAAAGAGAAACCTGGACCAATGCAGCAGTCTTTTCCCAGGATGTCTATGAAGGTTTCCACGCAGGCACTGACACCGTTGCTGCAGCGATTGATCTTGAGGACGCATACAACAGAGTACCACTGGATTTTTTAATGTTTCAGCTTCTCGAACTAAACGTAAGTCCATTCCTCCTTAGTTGGATCGCTGCAGCCCTCTTCCAACGGAAAGTAGTTTTTAGATGTGGCAGTTGGACTTCGGAACCAACAACAATATATCCTGGCCTACCACAGGGATCACCATTATCTCCAGTACTGTTCAACGCCTACACAGTGAGAATCACCAGTGAGCAGATCACTGGACCTGGCAGGACATTGTCATATGCCGATGATGTTTTAGTGTATCGTCAGGGTAAGGATAGAGAGGAGGTTGCTGTGGAACTACAAACCGAACTCAATCGCATAAGTACTTGGTGTGATGAAGCTGGGGCAATGGTCAACCCAACAAAGGCAACAGTGACTTGGTTCTCGTTGAATAATCATATTGTCAACACTCCAACACCAACTGTAATGTTGTGTTCAGAGGCGGTGGAAAGAACGCAGGCAATGAGTTACCTGGGGATACGGTTTGATCGAAGCCTTGCTTATAATGTGCACATAGACCAGGTGATAACAAAGGCCAAGCGGGGTTTGGCAGCGATGCGGGTGATGGCGGCAGCAAACTGTGAGCAGCGCCATCTATGTCTTCTGTACGAGGGGCTGGTCATGTCTGTTTTGGAGTATGCAATGGCAATCCTGACTCTCAGCCATAAGCAGATAGAAAGGATGGAAAGGATACAGAATGAAGCTATGCGCATTATTCTTGGATGTACAAGAGATACAGCATGCAGGGCGATGCGCTACCTTCTTGATTTTCCAACCATTGAAGAGAGAATACAAGGTTGCAGGGCACGCGCCTACCTCAGAATTAACGCAAACACACAACATCCACTGCATAGTGAAATTAGGAGGGTGAAGGGCAGCAGGTTAAAAAGAGGATGGTCGTGGATGGGTCAAGCCGAAGACATTCTTCAACAGGTGTGTTCACTTGAGGACTTAGAACCTGGCGAGGAGTGGGTGCAAGTGCCAACAGACTTCTGCACATCCTTTTCAGTTTGCATCCAACTAGATAGAAAATGCAGACAAGAAAATCCGGCTGCTGTTGAGGCTGAAGTACAAGCGTTGATTTTCGAGAATTCGCTAGACGGTGACGCGGTCATCTACACAGATGGGTCGGTCGTCCGACATGTGAGAAGCTCATGGGCCTTTACAGCTCGGGCCGGAGGGAGAAATTGTGAAGGAGGACTCTGGTGCTTTCACTGAAACCACAAGTAGCCTGACCATGGAAGTCATGGCAGTAAGTAAAGCAATAACATGGCTCGAGACACAGACATTCACTAGGGCTTGTTTCCTTAGCGACTCAATGAACATGATCAAGAGGATAGAGGAGGGGTCGATCCGAAGAGATTGGTTGCTGCCTCTGGAGCGGTCTCGACTGGCAAAGATTAGTTTCATCTTCGTGCCAGGGCATGCGGGAGTACAAGGAGAATGAGCGGGCTGACAAGCTCGCAGGTGAGGCTACTGTTGAGGGCGGACGCGCCATGGACCAGGCCGACATTCTGAATACTCTACGAGAAGTAAGACTTTTGCGAGAACCAAGTGATGACTGTGAATCTACAACAATGGCCAGACTGCGAGAGCAGCAAATTAAAAGAGGGGTGGCCAAACAAGAACACTACGCAGGAAGCCAAAGAAGATTGATAAACCAACACAGAACTGGCGTCGTTAGCCGCTACACGTTGCAGGATTTGCTGAGGAGGAGATCCGAGCACTTATGGACTGAATGGTTCGATGTGCAATGAGGATGATCTGTCGACTAACTAACTAACTAACTAACTAATAAGGGTGTTGAGAGATATATATGGGAATTCACGGCTTAGGGGATATGAACCAAAACGAAGAGAGACTACTAGAATTCTGTGAAATAACAAATCTGATAGTAGCAAACTGTTTATTCCCGCACAAAGATATACACAAAATCACGTGGAACTCGCCTGATAGCATCACAAAAAAATCAGATAGACCATTTTTGCATTAATGCCAAATTCCGTTCATCAGTACAAGACGTCAGAGCCTACAGAGGTGCAGATGCTGGCAGTGATCACAATCTCTGCATTGCCAAACTAAAAATAAAGCTCAAGACTCTGTACAGATCACCCAGAATTAAGAAAATAAACTCACAGTCCCTACTGACTAAAGAACACCAACTCGCATTCAATTCAGAGGTACAAAGCATCTATGCTAACAAAGAAAGAATATCGAGCAATGCGAATATTAAAAATAACATTGAAGAAAATTGGAATTTCCTAAAAACTACCTTGCTAAATGCTGCAACAAACACATTCGGCTACGTACAAAGACAGAAGAAGAAGTGGCTAAGCGATAACACCTGGACGAAGATACAAGAAAGAAAACAAGCAAAACTAACACTTCTTTCTGCAAAAGACACATCTACATATGAAACCCATAAGCAAAAATACTCTATGTTGGATAAAGAGGTGAAATCAAGCGCACGAAAAGACAAACAGAACTTTATTCACAGCCTGGCCTCCGACGCCGAAGCAGCTGCCAGAACTGGAAACAACAGAGCCGTATTCCATATCATGAAGCAACTATGCAATCACTCACCTACACCAAATATACCCATCAAAGACAAACAAGGTAATCAATTGTTATACGATGACCTTCAAAAGCAACGATGGGCAGAACATTTCAAAAAAATATTAAATAGACCGCAGCCTGACACTGTTCCAAACCTGGATGGAGAAATTACTATTCCCCCACTAGATGCCTCCTGCGAGTCATTCACCATGGAAGAGATTAAAGCAGCCATCAAAAAATTGAAGAACAACAAAGCTGTTGGTGAAGATGACATCTCAGGAGAAATGCTCAAAGCAGCAGATGAGAACACCTTACAACGTTTGTTACAGCTGATCAATGAAATCTGGCAAAGCGAATCCCCACCACAACAGTGGAAAGATGGTGTAATTTTCAAACTGCCTAAAAAGGGCGATATGTCTGATTGCAATAATTGGCGTGGTATCACTCTATTGTCAGTACCAGGAAAACTTTTTTGTAGCATGTTACTTGAGAGATTGAAAAAGGCTATAGATGAAAGGCTCAGAGAAGAACAAGCAGGCTTCAGACCAAAACGGTCATTGCATAGACCACATTTTCACCCTCAGAATAATCATTGAAGACTCCGTAGAATTCCAGTCGAAATTAATCACCAACTTTGTCGACTTTCAAAAAGCCTTCGACAGTATCCACCGTCCTTCACTTTGGAATCTACTTAACATCTATGGTTTTCCTACCAAATATACCAACGTCATAAAATCTTTCTACAAAGAGACACGTTGCTGCGTAAGAACAGAAACAGGCAACTCTGACTAGGTTCTCAGTCGAAACAGGAGTGAAACAGGGTTGTGTCTTATCACCGATGCTCTTTGGAATAGCTATCGATTGGGTCATGCGCAAATGTACAAACAACACAAATATGGGTATCCATTGGGTTGACAAAATTCTAGAAGACCTGGACTTTGCCGACGACATAGTGCTTTTGAGTTCAACACACCCGGATGCCCAAGAGAAAATAAACCACCTCCAAAATGTTTCAGGGCAAATTGGTCTCCAAATTAACACCACAAAAACAAAGACTATTGATCTTACCAACAGTTCAGATGACACCAAATTGAACAGCTACGTTCTTGAAAAAGTCAACAGCTTCACATACCTAGGAAGCAAAATGACATCTACAGGGGACTCAACACCAGAAATATCATCTAGAATCGCACTGGCATCTAGTGCCTTCAATAAACTGTCAAACATCTGGAAGTCAAAGACACTCAGCAAACACACAAAACTTAAAATCTTCAACTCTTGTGTGATTCCAGTGTTAACGTATGGATGTGAAAGTTGGAAATCAACGGTAGCTTTAGATAAAAAATTAGACAATTTTGAGAACAAATGTCTTAGAAGACTTCTAAACATCCACTGGACAGACTTCAGAACCAATTCGCAAATAAGACAAGAGATTAAGCAAGATACAGTATCCAATTTCATAAGAAGACGCCGTTGGAACTACATCGGCCATGTACTCAGAATGGACAAGACAAGACTCCCCTACCAAGCCCTCATATGGTCACCGGTAGGAAAAAGAAAACGGGGAAGACCAAGAGAGACCCTGCGTAGAACCATCATTAGAGAAGGCTCATTCAATCATCATCATCATCATCATCTTCCACTTCTGCCGTCAAGCGTCGTGGGGAGGAATAATTTGCGTTCCAGCGCCCGGTGGACGGCACTGGATAGTGTCATTCCGTGTGGTTGTACAATGTCTCTGATGTCGTCAATCGATTTCCTTCTTGGACGTCGTCGTGGTCTCGTCGCAGATGATCTTTGATGTAAGGCCAGTGATGGTAGTTGCTGATGTTGCATTCTAACAGCCATGGCCAAACCACTTGATCTTCTGTCTTTCAATAAATGTGGCACAAGGTGTTGATCCACAGTCTGTCTGATAGTAACATTTCTTACTCGGTCTCGGATTGTTAAGTTGGCAGCTCTCCTCAGGCATCTCATTTCGCAGGTGTTGATTTTGCGAAGGTGTAATTTGGATAAAGTCCAGGTTTGAGATTGGTAGCATAGGGTTGGTGTGAATATGCTGTTTATTATCTGTCGTTTTGCGGACATGGGTATGTTTGGATGTTTCAGTAAGGGTGATAGTTGATATGTAAGTGCACTAGCTTTTTGACATCTGATTTCAATTTCTCTGTCTAATCTGCCATCTTCTGTGATCATACTTCCAAGGTATTTGAATTCTTTAACTTTTTTCAGAGGTGTGTTATTTATCTGTATACTTAGTGGGCCTGGCGATCTGCTAACTTGCATTACTTCGGTTTTGGCTGTGTTTATACTCATATTGTATCTGCTGCAGGTTGAACTCAGATTAGTAATATGAGTTTGTAGTCTGCCCTCGTCGTTGTAAAACAGGCACTGATCGTCTGCAAATAAAAGTTCATTTATTCCCTGTGGGTCAGTTGTTTCATCTGGAGTAAAGAGTTCTAAATTTTCTGAATCTGTTCTGTCGAGACTTGCTTCTTTGGAGATTCTGTCCATGTAGATATTGAATAGCAGGGGAGAGAGCACACATCCCTCCCTCACTCCTGTGTTGACTGTGAACATATCTGATATACCTTCCTGTGTTCTTACTGCACTTTGGCTCGAGTGGTACATGGCTATGATGTTTTCTAGCAGTTGCCCTTCTATCCCATAGTCTTCAAGGATGGTCCATAATTTGTATCTGCCTACTCTATCAAAAGCCTTTTCCTGATCTACAAACACAATATTCTGCTGGTCACTATATTCAATAGTTTTTTCACAAATTTGTCTAAGTGTAAATAATGCATCAGTGCAACTTTGCTCATTCAATGGCCAAGTAAATATCCAAGATCTACAACAGGTAGCAGCGAACCGCCAAGCATGGAGAGTCAGGACTTCTGCCCTATGCGCCGCCTTAGGCTCAAGAGGAAAGACTAACTAACTAACTATATATATATATATATATATATATATATATATATATATATATATATATATATATATATATATATATATATATATATATATATATATGAGTGGCACCTTGCAGTATTGACAGATCAAAGTATGTGAGTTGGAATGTGGCCAATATTCCATCACAATGCCTGGGCAGAGCTTCAGAGAAACATGTGGTGCCCAAACGACATGTTCCCTCTCTTGGCCTAATCTTGTGTTTTCCAGAGGAATGGGTAACCAATACGTCTGGCACAAGGTAGGCTGCAGACGCTGGCTGCACAGCATCAAAACCTCCGAGACCTCGACACTACGAGCAGGTGGCGAGTGATGGCCAGACCCTGGCATGCATATATATATATATATATATATATATATATATATATATATATATATATATATATATATATATATATATATATATATATATATATATATATATAATAGGAATAGATCGGAGAAGGAAATAAATTGCACAATGAAGAACATGTGAAACCAGTAGTTGTTCTATCTTTTTTTTTCTCGGCGTGTCACAAGTTATCTTGTTTGAAAAGATGGAACATAATACAGGAAAGAGTGAACAAATAATTGAAATGCATGAACTGACAGGAAAAAATAAGGTTAGTTCCTGAAGGAACGAGATAACACCCCCCCCCCCCCCCCACCCTACCCCGCCCCCCCCCCCCAAAAAAAAATAATAAATAAATAATAAAACAAACAAACAAAAACAAAACAAGCACCATATTAGCATTTAAATCAAAGCAGTATAATAATGTCTTTAGAAAACACGGTCCTTAACATGAATGATATGTTTGTATGTGAAGTGCTACCGTAGCATAAATGTAATGTTTGTATGTGAAGTGCTAGGAGCCTCACATTTTTTCATGCCTGAATGCGCGGGGGAAAAGGTGATCAGTCAACCCTCGCGTAGCGAACGGCGAGAGCGGATGTCAATCCCTAGTCTGGCAGCGTTCGCGGCAGAGATCTCATAATATTGACAAACTAAACAATGAGCAAAGAAAAAAGAACAGTCGGTGAAACAAGAATTACAACGGAAAATACCACCCGCAGGTGTTCACAAGATTTAAATGCAAGTTAGTGAGTGCTGATCAATTTGCAAGGACGGAGAAACGAGTGCAATTATTATGTCACTGGGGTAGTACGGTGGTTAGTTAGCTCACTTACCCGCTAACGTTGTTTTCATGTGTTCGAATTCCCATCCACCTGGCATGTTTTTTAATGATCACGGCTACCTTATTGACAAAGCCAAAAATAGGCACCGGCTCTTTATCGAAGGGGTTAAGTATGTACATCTTAATCCCGCATCGAAACACAACTACGCACTATTTGTCAGCAAATCAGCCTGAGTTGGTTTTCATACAATGGTATGAAGTGCCGCTCTTTTCAGAAAGCAATGGCAAACTACTGAATGTAAATTTGCCAAGAAATCACAAACAGCCAACACATACTGGGATTAACTGCAACATCATGCAAAGGCTATGCATTTGACTGTTTTTTAAAAAATGGATACCAAATGTTGGGACGTCAAGTGGTCGGCATGATGTCGACCAACCCACCAGTCTAGCGCAAGTCGGTCTAAAAGTATCGGGCGAGCACCTGATATCAATACGTCCTAGGATATAAAAATGAGTTTTTGTCTTTTTTACTTTACCTTTATGTTGCTTTGCCTGCTCCGTGGCGAAGGCGGTTACTACGGACGCGGTTTGTGGTCCCGTATACCCCCGTTCTAAACACAGCTGGGCGAGATTTGACAGCAGACCGCGTTGCTTTGGTTTTTTAACGAAATAGTATGGGTGCCGTTCGTTCAGAAAGCACTGGCAAACTCCTGAACGTAAACTTGCCAAGATATCACAACAGCAGAAACTGCTGGCGTTGACTGCAGCGTCCTGTAAAGGATATGCTACTAACTTGTTCATGGCGCTTTACTGACGCGGCTGTAGTGTAGTGTCTAGTATGCCTGCCTGTCAGCCTGATTGTCATGTGTTCAAATCTCCTTCAAGGTGGGGATTTGTTTCATGGACTTGACGTTCTTGATTTCATCAGCATCCATTGACATACCAGCTGGCGTAGACGTTCATGGCTCTCCACAGATCTCGGTCTATGGTGTTCTGGATCAACTCTGCTGCTGATGTTCCCCTTTGCCACCGTCTCAGTCCATCCAACATCACTTCTATTGGTCGGCCTCTGCCTCTCTTCCTCGGTCTTTCCACTCGTCACGATGTTCTCCAACGCCTCTCTTCTCATCACATGACCAAAGGAAGCTGTTTATATCTTTCTTATTGTTGTATATAATGTTCTAGTTTCATTAGCCTCTTTCAGGCAATCGTTTTTAGTTACTCTGGCAGTCCAAGGAATTCGCAACATTTGTCTCTGTTGCTTCCAAGTTCTTCTTGATTTGTTTATTTACATTCCAAGATTCACTACCATACAGCAAAACTGGTTCTACATAGCATTTCAGCACTCTCTTTCTTACATTCAGTGATAGTGACTTATTGCATAAGATACGTTTCATGTTCTGAAATGCAGTTTAACTGGATACCAGGAAATGTTCTCTAGAGTAGAGGCAGCCGTCGAGATACTGAGTACATCATTCATCGAGTGCCCACTGATCTAACAATATGGTGTTAAAACAAATACCCAATATGCTTTATATCTTGAAAAGGAATCTTTTAATTTTAAATCTTTTCACACCTGGTTATCCGTTACCTGAGTGGACAAGACTGCTTACAATCAGTTTATAGGATTACATATTGAGCGCCTAGATATGCATGTTGAATGAAAAATGTATGAGAGGAAATAGAGAAGGGCAGAATGTCAGACTGGCCTGCGTGCCCAATTCTTAACCCTTTGAATATAAAGATTTTCAGTTCGTTCGTTCCTTTGTTTGATCTCCTTTCTTATTGTTATGTTTTTCTTGTTCGTTGAAGAAAACTTGTGTCGACACATTGGCGTGTATCAGTGTGTGTTTTCCCATTCATCGACATTCCTAGTCGTATTTTGTGTTTTTAATCGAGCTAAGGTAACACAGCTCAGTAGTATTCATCGCCTTAATCCCTCTTCCCCCCCCCCCCCCCCCCCTTATTTGATAACACAAAGTACGAGTATTTGTTGATGATATAATATGAAACCTAAAGCCGTGTTTGTGTGGAGAGAAAAAGAGAAAGAGAGACAGAGATAGAGATAGAGACAGAGAGAGATAGAGTATGTGTGTATGTGAGAGACACACAGAGAGAGAGAGAGAGAGAGAGAGAGAGAGAGAGAGAGAGAGAGAGAGAGAGAGAGAGAGAGAGATTGTGAAGTATTTAGATAGATAGACAGACAACAAACACAGATACAGCTACAACAAACTCAATCCATGTGAACATAAATCACAGTGTGGAAATGCATAGAAATGCTAACGAATAATATACTCAAAATAATCATCATAATAATCGTAATAATAATCAGAATAATAATCATAATAACATTAAGCAAATACGTAATAAATATGAAAAACCAGAAGACACCGACAATCTGACGTTAAGATTCCAGTGATCCTCTTCGGGAACAGAACAACCAGATCAAAAGAAAAACAATTAAATCGTAAATAAAAACGCACAGAGTTATACATGTAGATAAATGAGGAATGTCACCGGGGAACGTTCGTATACTGGAAGGCTGTGTAGGTGTTTATGTGTCTGGTTCCAAAGTAAGAAATAAAGCCAAAATTGTGGCACAGTCTATTGGAGGAAGCATAGTTAGATATAGACATATGAAGTGGAAACGGTAGATGTAAACAGTGGCAGCTATAACAGTATTGATTTCAGCCGTATGGACACATCTCAAAGTGGCTCTCTACTCTGTCTATTTAAACATTAGTAAAAATATAGCCATAATGCAGTGACATATGTATCGTGGATTCCTCTGTAATCGGACGATTTCAAATGATCAGAGACAGATTTCCTATTTATTTCGCCATGTGATTTATGTACACCGGAATAGCGTTGGTTGTAAGGTATGTACACTGTGTATGTCTTTGTTCTCTATCTATCTCTCTCTCTTTCTCTCTCTCTCTCTCTCTCTCTCTCTCGCTCTCTCTCTTTCTCTCTGTCTATTTTATCTCTATATGTCTCTCTCTGCCTGTCTCTCTGGCCGAGGGGTTACTACACTTTCTCCGTAATCCCGTTTATCACGCAGAGTCTCGTAGCGGGCGAGAACTGGGGGCGGTTCTACCCCCTCTGGTGACTTGCAGGATAACTGAGCAGGCCGCTCAGAAAGCAATGGCAAACTACTGAGCGTAATCTTGCCAAGAAATCAACAGACAGCTGAAAGATTCTGTTGTTGACAGCGATGTCTTGTAAAGGATATGCGAATAAAAAAAAAGTCTCTCTCTGTATCACTGTGTCTCTCTCTGAGTCTCTCTCTCTCTCTCTCTCTGTGCCTCTTTCTATGATCTATCTGTCTCTCTCTCTGTTGGTATCTATCCTTGCCTCTCTCAGGCTCTCTGTCTTTCTGTCTGTCTCGCTTTTTGTTTTCTCTCTCTGTCTCTTTGACACTCTCTGTCGTTCTCTGTCTTCTGTGTCTCTCTGTGTGTTTCTCTCTATCCCTGTCTCTCTGTGCCTCTCTGAGTCTGTCTCTATATCTCACTGTTTCTCTCTAAGTGTCCCTCTCTGTCTCTGTCAGTCTGTCTATTTTATTATGTATCTTTCTCTACCTCTCGCTATCTCTGTCTCTTCTTGTTTCTCTGTCTGCCTGTCTTTTTCTCCCTGTCTCTCACTGTCTTCTGTGTTGTGTCTCTGTGTCTCTGTATGTCTCTCTCTTTCTCTGTGTGTGTGTGTGGTGTGTGTGTGTGGTGTGTGTGTGTGTGTGGTGGTGGTGGTGTGTGTGTGTGTGTGTGTGTGGTGTGTGTGTGTGGTGGTGTGTGTGTGTGTGTGTTTGTGTGTGTCCCTCTATCTTGAGCCACACATACCTAACTACTTCTCTGTATATTGCCCTACCCTGCTGCAGTCGTAGTTTGTCTCATTTGTTTGAAGACTTGACGGAATATGTGCCATGGTAGACATTGACCAATACCTGTGGCTTAGGGTGGTAAATGCAGTTTTACAATCCCGCATACCTGGTGTGAATGTCAACCGCAGGCGATTTTGTAGCATTCCGACTTGCTTTGATTTTCACAATGGTAAAGCCCATGCAGCAACATTTTCATAATCTGCGGTAGCTTAGTGGCTAGACGCTCGCCTGCCCACCTGTGATCATGGGTTCGAATCCA
>JACEFZ010006228.1:145000-197500 GCA_014155875.1 Cepaea nemoralis | reverse complement strand
CATTGCAATTCTTCCTCAGAGTGGGTCGTAATTGCAGCATCATCTGCAAAATGCAACTCTCTGATCAGTACCCTCCTAATTTTGGTCTTAGCCTTCAATCTCTGAGCATTGTAGAGGCCGCCATCTGAGCGTGAGTGAATGTATATACCACCATCCTGATCACGAAATGCATATTTCAGTAGAAGTGAAAAGTATATTCCAAAGAGTGTGGGAGCTAGTACACAACCTTGCTTAACTCCACTCTTGATTTCAAATTCTTCAGAAGTTGCACCATCAAACTTGATTATACCCTTCATGCCTGTGTGGAACGATTCCACAATGGACAGAAGAGTTGGTGGGCAGCCAATCTTCTTTAGTGCCTTGAACAGACCCTCACGACTGACCAAATCAAATGCCTTTGTGAGGTCGATGAAGGCAATAAACAGTGGTTGATTCTGTTCACGGCATTTTTCTTGCATTTGTCGCAATGAGAATATCATATCAGTGGTAGACCGGTTCTGTCGAAAGCCACACTGTGATTCGGGGTAGACTTGATCTCCTAGGACTTGAAGTCTGCGCAGAACAATTCTGGCAAATACTTTTCCAACAATACACAGAAGTGAGATACCCCTATAGTTGTTGCAGTCGCTCCGATCGCCCTTGTTCTTGTACAGTGTTATGATGCTTGAATCTTTGAAATCCTGTGGGACTTGTCCTTCACGCCAGCATAGCTCTATTAGCTGGTGGATCTGTATAGTGAGTGTGTCTTGCCCACTCCTGATAACCTCTATTGGAATCCCATCCTTACCTGGAGCCTTGCCAGATGCAAGTTCATTTATAGCACACTTAACTTCTGTTATGGTGGGAAGTGTGTCCAGGTGGTCAAGAGTTGGTAGAGCCTCTATGGCGTTGAGGGCATCATCCGCTAGTTTGGTCTCACTTGAGTAAAGCTCCAAATAGTGCTCTACCCATCTGTCCATCTGCCGTTTCTTGTCAGTGATGATTTCTCCAGTCAAGGTTTTCAATGGTGCACTTCTTTTGATCACTGACCACAGGCTTTCTTTATTCCTTCATACATGCTTCTTATGTCTCCCTTATCACTTGCGATTTGAATGGACTCACATAACTTGATCCAATAATCATTTGCACACTGCCTGGCAGCCTTTTGCACATCCTTCCTAGCTTGCCTTAGCTCACTCAAGAGTGTTACGCGTTGGTCTTTCCTTGTTTCTATTAAGAGAGCTTTCTTCTTCTTATCAATCAAGGGCTGCAGAGTCTCGCTGTTGGCCGCAAACCAGTCCTGCCTCTTATGATCCACAGTGCCGTAAACCCCTACGGCAGTTTTATAAAGAGTTTCCTTATTTGACCCCACTTTTCATTTACTGTACAATTTTCTGGTGTATCAGTGAAAGCGTCTTCAAGTTGCTGTTGAAACTGAAAGCACTTTTCAGGATCGTGAGTGTTAATAATATTAATCCTGGGGCTAGATTTGTGTTTAGCTGTGTAGATTCTCTTTGGTCTCAGTCTAACCCTTGCAACAACCAAAGAATGATCCGTATCACAGTCAGCACTGTGGTAACTACGAGTCAATGATATATGGTTCAGATGTTGTTCTCCGTGTGATGATGAAGTCCAGCTGGTGCCAATGGCCGGATCTTGGATGTTTCCATGTGACCTTATGCATCTCTTTTGTTTTAAAAAAAGAGTGTAATACATAAGTCATTACTGGTGCAATGTTCCAGCAGATATATATATATATATATATATATATATATATATATATATATATATATATATATATATATATATATATATATATATATATATATATATATATACTAGCTGACCCGGCCCGGCTTCGCCCAGGCCCTGAAGGGGATCTATCTATCTATCTATCAGTCTGTCTGTCTGCTTGTTTGTCTGTCTGTCTGGCTGACCCGGCCCGGCTTCACCCAGTCCCTGGTGGGGAGCATCTCATTTAATTCATATAAGTAGTCATATAAGCTCTCCCGTTCCCGACTATCTGTCTGTCTGTCTATCTGTCTGTCTGACCGGGCCCGGCTTCACCCAGTCCCTGGTGGGGAGCATCTCATTTAATTCATATACGTAGTCATATAAGCTCTCCCGTTCCCGACTATCTGTTTGTCTGTCTATCTGTCTGTCTGTCCCGGCCCGGCTTCACCCAGTCCCTGGTGGGAAGCATCTAGTTTAATTCATATACGTAGTCATATAAGCTTCCGTTCCCGACTATCTGACTATCTATCTGACCCGGCGTGATTTCGCCCAGCTCCTGGCGCACAGTAACTTAAAAGAATGTCCTTCCACACACCATTCAATGAAAACTGTAGAAAAAGATGGGTTACAATGTTATGCATTATGCATTATTTTTATGAAAACTTTGAAAATGCCTTAAAGATTATATCATTATTTATTATAACTCATATGCCTGAAAATAACTATAGACAAAGAGTTTAACAATAGTGCAAGTAAGTCCAACAATTTGACTATAAAGTATATAGAAATGTTATTAAAAGTTATGCCCCTTGAAATAACTTTTCTAGAGTGAAGTCCCCCTGCTATATAGACATTATATAATGAAAATGGAAAAGTAAATGTTATTAAATAAGTAGAAGATTTTACATTAAGAAATTATTATAGTCGGTTGCACAGGAATGAAAGGAAGACGTGTAGAAAATTTCATCTCAATCGGATGTACCGTTATCGAACGCATCCAATACATAAATACCCACAAACATACACTCTGTTTTATATATATATATATATATATATATATATATATATATATATATATATATATATATACGTGTGTGTGCGTGTGTGTGTGTGTGAATGAGTATGCGTGAGTGTCCATGTATCCGTGTAAATGTGTGTGTGTGTGTGTGTGTGTGTGCGCTCGCGCGTGCTTGCTTGTTGTCGCTGGCTAGGAGAATCATGATCTGGAATATTTTGATACCCTATTATTAAGTTAAAAAGTTAGTTGCATATCCTTTACGGACATAGCAGTCAACCCAAGAAGTTTTTGGCTGTTCGTGATTGCTGGGCATGGTTTACGTTCGGTAGTTTGTCATTGATTTCTGAACGACCGACACACATACCATTTCATTTAAAAAAAAAAAAAAACACCAACTCTATTATAACGGAACACTAATATTTGAATCAGTCTATCCTTCAATCATATTGTTGTTGCTGGTCACTCATGTTATCGGCATACTCCAGTTTCACTTCAGTGGTTGAGGAGGAATAATGTCTTAGTATGGTTTATGCTGAACATATAGAATATTTTCCAAGTCCCTCCATTGATACAATACCTCCATTGACACAGTCCCTACGGAGATACAGTCCCTCCATTGATATTACTCCCACCATTTATACAATCCCAACATTGATACAGTCCCTCCATTGATACAGCCATCCATTGGCACACAACCTCTATTTATACAGACCCTCCATTGATACCGTCCCTTCATTGATACACTCCCTCCATTGACAGTGTCCCTCCATTGATACTGTCCCTCCATTGATACAGTCCCTCCATTTATGCAGTCTTTCCATGGATACAATCCCTGCATTGACACAATCCCTCCATTGACACAGTCCCTACATTGATACAGTCTCTCCATGCAGACAGTCCCTCCATGAATACAATCCCTACAATGACACAGTCCCTCCATTGATACATTCCCTCCATTGACATTTCTTTTCATTGATGGTGCCCCTCCATATTTCCTTAATGCTGCATTTGAACTCATCAACGGGCATTGAACAACATTCCAAGTGCCACACTTGGCACTCGTCCTTTTGGTTGCCGATAACTGGACTATAAGAAGCAGACCGATTTTCGTTGGTTTTCATACAATGGTATTAATGCCGGGCGTTTAGAAAACATTGGCAAACTACTGAAAGTAAACTTGCCAAGAATTCAGCAACAGCCAAAACATGCTGGGGTTGACTGCATCGTCCTGTACAGGGTATGCTTCTAACTCTCTTTGTTAGTGAAAAAACTCTTGACATCAAAGTAAATGATATCCACCTCCTACTAACTTCTATTAACGCCATCCAAACGTGTGACAAC
The DNA here is from genome assembly GCA_014155875.1 of Cepaea nemoralis. Lineage (NCBI taxonomy): Eukaryota > Metazoa > Mollusca > Gastropoda > Stylommatophora > Helicidae > Cepaea > Cepaea nemoralis. Next base: position 193,428 of record JACEFZ010006228.1, on the reverse strand, counting down.
GCGGTGTAATTTGCATACAATGTAGGTATTAATTACAAAAATTCACTTCTTTGAAATAGACAATGTTCGCGTGCTAGCAACATTGTTATTACATTAGATCGCATGTGAGGGACACACCGCGGCAACATGGCTCACAGAAAAGCTCCAACAAACCGTTCCACTTACACGGACTCTGTTGCTAGCCAGTCGTTGGCCGGGGATAATTTCAATGTCCTTGTTTAAATGAGATGGGGATCTGAGTGCACAACCATCTAGCTCGTGTCTTGTTGGTTATTTTTATTTTGATTCTGTATTATCACGTATATTTCTTCCTCATACTAGCAGATTATGACAAGACATCTGCAAGTAACAAAATAAGAATGAGAATAATATTTAGACATATAAACAATATATTAAAAAAAGAATAGTTTTTTGATTTTTGTTTGTTTGTTTTGTTTAGTTCGCTTTCTCTAAAATCAAGCGTAGTCCATATACGTACTAGACCGATTTTTGCGAGTGGGTTAGATTTTCGCAATTATCAGTGTCCTTTGCCATCAGAGGAATTCATTCCGACTCCTGAGGTACTTGTAATTTACGTCCCCAAGTCAAGGACGAGAAGTCAACATTTTACTCCAATTCACCAGTGTAGGTGTTGAACCCGCTACCTCGACATCATCACACCGGAAGTTTAACAGCGAGTGCTCTATTCTATTCGACCATGCTGACCTCGACAAGAATAGTTAAATCTCTCTCTCTCTCTCTCTCTCTCTCTCTCTCTCTCTCTCTCTCTCTCTCTCTCTCTCTCTTTCTCACTATCTCTCTCACTATCTCTCTCGCTCTCTCTCACTCTCCCTCTCTCGCTCTCTATCACTCTCTCTCTTTCACTCTCTCACTCTCTCTCTCGTACTCTCTCACTCTCTCTCCACACACTCTCTCTCACTCTCTCTCTTACTCTCTATGTCTCACTCTCTCACTCTCTCACTCTCTTACTCTCTCACTCTCTCTCACTCTCTCGCTCTCTCTCTCGCTCTCTCTCTCGCTCTCTCTCTCTCGCTCTCTCTCTCTCTCTCTTGCTCTCTCTCTCTCGATCTCTCTCTCTCGCTCTCTCTCTCGCTCTCTCTCTCTCTCGCTCTCTCACTCTCTCTTACTCTCTCTGTCTCACTCTCCCACTCTCTCACTCTCTCTCACTCTCTCGCTCTCTCTCTCGCTCTCTCTCTCGCTCTCTCTCTCTCGCTCTCTCTCTCTCTTGCTCTCTCTCTCGATCTCTCTCTCTCGCTCTCTCTCTCGCTCTCTCTCTCTCTCTCGCTCTCTCACTCTCTCTTACTCTCTCTGTTTCACTCTCCCACTCTCTCACTCTCTCTCACTCTCTCGCTCTCTCTCTCTCGCTCTGTCTCTCTCGCTCTCTCTCTTTCTCGCTCTCTCTCTCTCTCTCTCTCGCTCTCTCTCTCGCTCTCTCTCTCGCTCTCTCTCTCTCGCTCTCTCTCTTTCTCGCTCTCTCTCTCTCGCTCTCTCTCTCTCTCGCTCTCTCTCTCTCGCTCTCTCTCTCTCTCTCGCTGCTATAAAAACACTAAAGTCAGATGTCAATACAAAGATAATTCAACATGGTTACTACTAGAGAACCTCCTCCGTGGCGAAGGCTGTTACGGACGCAGTTCGTAATCTTGCATACACGCGCTCTAAATACAGATGAGTGCGATTTGGCAGCAGACCGCCTTGCATTTTGTTTCTGAAAATGGTACGGTTGCCTGTCGTTTAGAGAGTAATGGCAAACTACTGAACGTAAACTTGCCAAGAAATCACGAAAAGCCAAAAAATTATGGGGTTGACTGCGACGTCCTGTAAAGGATATGCAATTAAGTAACTGTTAGAGGACATATTCTTATTTCTTATTCTTTACCTTATTTTTCTTGTTCAGCTTTCAAAGTTGGCTATGCATGTATTCCGGCGTGTGATCACAGAGAAGCTGCTTCACTCGAGGTCTTCTCTGGTTCCCCCAGAGTGTCCTCGAAGGGTTGCTCCTGTCTCTCAGATGTCACTGGAGTCCAAATAACAACATGACTTATAAGCTCCTCGAATATAAATATGCTTTTTTTTCACACATCCTTTACAGGACATCGCTGTCAACATCAGCATCTTTCAGCTGATTGCTGATTTCTTGGCAAAATTACGCTTAGTAGTTTGCCATTGCTTTCTGAGCGACCGGTTCACATACCCCTAATTTACCGACGCGGAGAGAACCGCCACCGATTCTCGCGCACGTCACATTACCCACGAGAGTATACATGATTACGGAGAAAGTCACTAACCCCAAGGCCAGGGAGACCGGCGTTAATATGCGTACGCAGTTATATTTAGTGTCAAGTGTGTGTGTGTGTGTGTGTGTGTGTTTGTGTGTGTTATTTTCGACTTGTATCAGTTTTCGTTATACCTTTCGACCAGTGTCATATGCGTTTGTCTCATCGGCCTGTATGTCTGTTTATGCGTGTTTTTGTGTGGACACTGATAATAGGGAAAAGTACAATTCCGTCCGGTGCACCAGAAGTGGTAGTACGGGTATGGACTTCGCTTGAGTTCAAAGCGAGCAAGCGAAAAACGAAACAAAAATATGTGTATGATTGTGTTTTTCATATCTTGGAGCGAAGTACAGTAGTCACTTCTTGTTTTGTATTTATTTGGACTCCAATATAAATTCTAATTGAGCCCTGGAAGTGTGAATATTGGTAACAATAGCTAGTATTTTATGGAAACATAAATACAGCAATACAGAAAACCTATATAAATTTGGGGAGACACTGTAACGCTGAATCTGTCAAGATTGCCTCGCCGTCAAACCCCGCTCGATGCGTGACGTGGTCAGTATCCTGCCAGCTGTCTTTACTTCCCAAGACATTTCCTAGTACTCATTTCATGCAGGATCGCACTGCTAGCCCTGGACAATTTCATACTCTGCATACAGATACAATCAGTGTCACTAATTCACACTGTTTCAGTATTTCAAGTCAATTCTGTCTAGTACCTATGTAGCGGATTTGTGTACTCTTAAGTTGAGTTGAGTCAAGAACCTGCAAAACAGCACTAGGGACACTACCGTACGTGCTTCGTCCTCATCTGCAACAACCAGCGAAGAGTCCCAATGATAATGGTACCAATAGCAATCTGATTATGTGTTTACTTGGCCTTTCCTCGGAGTTTTGAGTGTCGGCCAGATCCTCTGGTCACTCCCTGCGGCAACATTGTTCATTCTAAGTGTCAGGAACCTGCAGGAAGAAGCATTCGTTACTTATAATCGTGCACCAAAAAGCACTGAGGAAAAACACATGCTAGTGTAATATGATGTAATGTTCTTGTCATCAAGCGATGCTACAGGCATTCAGGGATAAACTTCTCTCGCACCACACAAAAAGATTTGTCAGTCGTACGAGAGGAATTGATTACACATTTTATTGCCACTGGCTCTTACAATACATCAATGCACAAAACTGTCTCTATTGAATCACACATGAATACACAGAATATCCTATCTTTAGTCGTCCCTAGCCCTACTGCTAAATCTATCTATTCATCTAAAGAAGGACGCATCGACTCTAAGCGATGTGTCCGCTACGAAGTCCGTCCCCCGTCTGCCAATTCTCCGCGTCCTGATTACACAGCACGCGAAGGGTCTTCATGCGCACTTCGGCTTATGCGTGCTACATCATTCCACACGCTTAGAGTAGTACGCCTACTCTTGAGTTCTATTCCAAGTTCTTGGTGTCTATCACGTTGAGGTGATTACACCGTGACCAGAGTGTTTACCCTCTGGTTGACACCTACGTGTCTCATTAGAGAACTGTTGATAGTTCTCCTACCTATCTACTCCCTACACCTCCCCTGCCCTCTTGTTGGGTCACTGGGTTACCTCTAATCTACTTGAGGTAGACCACTCATTCAGGGTGGTCTTCCCTCCTATGTATTCTAGTCTTTGACACACATCCTCCCCTCCTGTGTTGCGTTACAAACTTTGACTCATGGTTGTGACGCAAGAGGTTTCTAAAAATTAGTGTGTCTAATTTTTGTCAAAGACTACTGATAACTTGGTTCTGGGTAACTCAATAGACCACTACTGACTAATGTCACAATGTAGTATTACTTTACTTGGCTACTGGTGATCGCCACAAACTTGTCTGGTTGGCGTGAGCCCTCTTCTCAATCGGAATATTATGTTTATTAGAGGTTTGTCTGAACCGGACCATTGTCTTATAAGACCTGCCCTCAAATAGCAAATTAACTCACTACCCATACAAAGTTGACTTTCTTAGGATCAACACACGAATTGCTTCATGTCCCCCATATAATATTAAACAACCCTTGCACAAGCTGTGTGCGACAGGCTTTACCTATCTCGCTTCCGCGTGTAAAGTTATCTTTCACTGTTAAGTTAGTGTTTCGTAGTCCACTGTTGTGTTGTCTATTGTGTCCCCTGACCCAGAGTTATCTTCCTTGTTCCAAAAAATGTATGCACTTTACATGTTTGTTTTCCTGGTTGTTTGCGTGTTTAGATGTAATTAATAATGTAATTAACCTTCTAACATGTGTGTCTATCTATAATTTGTATGTAATTCAGTTTTCAAGTGCCATAATCTGGTTAAATGTGGCCACAAATAAGTGTATAACACTAATTCGTGACTACGTTTCCGTCTTATGAGACTTAAAATACTTTCCCTAAGGTCTAATGTAATTATGGCTAACATAAAACTACACACAACACATTCGAGACAGCACATTTCAACACTGAAGGCAAACGCTTGACGCAGACAAATAATAAAAGTCGCGTTGAGCGGCAGAAAAAAATCCGCTGGTTGTCTTCACTCTCCATTCTATATTTTCCATTTTCTCTCACTTTCACACTTCTGTCACACATCTTTTATTCTCCCATTTATTTTTAAAGAAAAATTATTTAAAACCCTTGAAGTGACACTGTACAAGTTTGGCTCAGTTTGAAAAGAGTTGAGCTTAATGACTGTGCGTAAATTACTGCACGAGTCATGTATTTACAAAATATTTACATGGATGAAATAGGGTTGATAGTTTGTACCCTCATAATACTAAACACTACATTCTACTGAAATACTAATACTAATTCTATAAATATATATATTCTAATTTGTTGCGCAGAATTAGACTAATTTAAGGGAAGTAATCTAACTTTTAAAAAAAATGACAATGATGTGAGATGAGTTATGTACCTTTTTGTCTGCTTCTAAACTGAGTAATGTGAATTTTAAATGGTAAACAAAATTATAAATAATGGGTTATTTAAAAAAAAATGTTTTAATGTCTAAATGAAAAGATATGATTGATAATTTTACTATACATGGTGTAAATGATGTATGTTCAAATGTATAATCCTATAAGGTATAAACTACTTTTAATCCTAAATGATGAGGTTGTTAAAGTGTTCATCAAGATGGAATGAAATAAAGTGAAATGAAATGAACTAACTGGTACTGTTTCTATCTTAACTTTTTATCCTCGTCTTTAATTAGCTATTATTAAATTTAAAGTTACTATCCTAAGTAAATGGGTAAATTAGTGATTTATCTAAACTACACAAAAAATCTATCATATTCCCTAATTCTATTCTAAATCTATATTAAAGTACCTAATCTAACTATAATTTATCACTGTATTAAAACCATATTATAATACATATCACAATAGCCAAATGTATATACATGATATTTAACTACCTCAGGTTAGTGGATGCCATAAAGTTCAGAAATTGATTTTGTTGGCACAGTTCACAGTTACACACTTGTCCTGGGTATGTTAAATAGGCTACACAGTCATATTAGTGTCTTATGGGTATTCTTCCACTCGTAGAGTCCGCTGGTGTCGTAGACCTGTATATTAGTGTCTGTTATTTATGCATTGTTCTGACACTGTTCTTCCATGATTAACAGAGGTGATTCGCCGGAACATAAATGGAGCATAGTAAGTAACGAGCTGTCTATGTACACACGGTGATTCACTTTTTCTTGGAGCACAATTGTTATTCTGCTGTCTATGGACACATGGTGATTCACTGTTATTAGCACACAGTCCTGATCATGATGTCCTATGTATTACATATGATATTTTACACAGGATAATTTAAGTGTACTAAATTACATTATCTTAGACTACATTTCATGTGGAGTATCAGGTATTTCTACCTCAGATGGTCGACTAAGGGTGTCAGCCAGAATGTTGTCCCTACCCTTAATATGCTCTATACTAAAAGTATAATTTTGTAAGATTAACGACCACCTGTAGATGCGGTCATTGCGATGCACCCCACTTTGTATGACCGTGATTGGGGAGTTGTCGGTCTGTACAACGAAGTGATTACCCGCTAGAAATCGATGTAGCTTCCTTATCGAATAGATGACACTTAGGGCTTCCAACTCTGATATGGAATATCAGGACTCAGCAGGTGTGATCTTGCGGCTCACATAGCAAATCGGATGGAAGATGCCATCGTAAAACTGGCCTAGTACTCCAGCGATGGAGATTGTGCTGGCATCTGTCCTAAGATAATAAACGAGCCTAGGATTAGGCAGACGCAGAATTGGTACATTACTAAATAGGAGTTTCAATTTTGACAATGTAGAAATTAATAATGCATCTTTGACATCTAATTTTATCGATGCTTTCAGAACATTAGAAAATACACTAGTGATTTCGGCTAAGTTCGGTATGAACTTACTATAATAATTTACTAAACCCAAAAGGCTCCTGACCTGCTTCTTTGTTGTAGGCATGGTCAGGTTCATAATTTTAGTAACAATTCTATTGTCAGTTTTTAGTTGTCCTTGTGAAATGACATGGCCCAAAAAATCAATTTCTTGTAGGCCCAGTTCAACTTTGCTAGGTTTGACAGTGAGACGATGGGCACAGCTCGCATCTTGTTCTAGTCTGCACACGCCATTTTACACTAACACAAATTAAACCCTGTGATTAACTGACAGCAAAGCTATTTTAGAGCCGTGGGTGAGTGTTTTAGCTTGAAAAAATGTCCAAGCTACACTTCTGACACCACTTTTATCCTAGCCTGTCATCAAGCGATGCTACAGGCATTCAGGGATAAACTTCTCTCGCACCACACAAAAAGATTTGTCAGTCGTACGAGAGGAATTGATTACACATTTTATTGCCACTGGCTCTTACAATTCATCAATGCACAAAACTGTCTCTATTGAATCACACATGAATACACAGAATATCATATCTTTAGTCGTCCCTAGCCCTACTGCTAAATCTATCTATTCATCTAAAGAAGGACGCATCGACTCTAAGCGATGTGTCCGCTACGAAGTCCGTCCCCCGTCTGCCAATTCTCCGCGTCCTGATTACACAGCACGCGGAGGGTCTTCATGCGCACTTCGGCTTATGCATGCTACATCATTCCACACGCTTAGAGTAGTACGCCTACTCTTGAGTTCTATTCCAAGTTCTTGGTGTCTATCACGTTGAGGTGATTACACCGTGACCAGAGTGTTTACCCTCTGGTTGACACCTACGTGTCTCATGAGAGAACTGTTGATAGTTCTCCTACCTATCTACTCCCTACACCTCCCCTGCCCTCTTGTTGGGGCACTGGGTTACCTCTAATCTACTTGAGGTAGACCACTCATTCAGGGTGGTCTTCCCTACTATGTATTCTAGTCTTTGACAGATCTATATATATATATATATATATATATATATATATATATATATATATATATATATATATATATATATATATATATATATATATATAATGGCAGTTAGTATATTAGTTGACAATCTGAACGGTCGCTTCGGTTGTCGGTCATTAGTGCATTCAGTGGATAGACTGAATTGGTACAGAGGCAGACGCCGCTTGGTCGGGTCCAGGTTCTACTCTTAAAAGAGACAAAGAAGTTAAGTATAAAATCCGTAATGCAGATATCTTATTTATTATTTTGAACTATACACAGGGAAAGGTTGTTTTTGCCCATTCGTCACAAGAATTAACGTGGTATTACTTGGAAACAGATAGAGCTTGTCAAGACAGTATAACGGTTTACATTATTCGTGTTCGGGTAAGTTGTCTCTAGTTATATATGACTGTATTATCCTGATTCACTGCCAAACAAGAAAATGGGTTTGGACCAAACAGAAATTCATGGCAGAAAAGGGGAAGTATGCGTGTGTCGCAATAATGATGTAAAAGTAGTTAAAATTGCAGCAGATATGTAATATTTCATATCAAATTAAAGGAAAGTGCACAAGGAACATGACAATGTTACTAATTGTGTGATATGTTAGAAATATTATTACAATTATGATATGGTTTGTAACAACAATTTAAATAAATGTGGTGCAAATTATTAAAGACTTCCACTTACCAAGGCGTTTTTTCTTATCCTTTGAAGATAATTCTGTTAAATTTATTGAATAATGTTAAAAACACCATTTTTCTTCACAAGTATCACAAGAACTGCTCCATAGCACACACACAAATACACACACACACACGCACACACACACACACACACACACACACACACACACACACACACACACACACACATACATACACACAAAATTAAAACATCGTATTTTTAAGCACACTATTTCATCATAAAATGGAAAATATCAGGAACCCACGAGGCAGATTGTACTGAGACAAACATTATACACCTTTTCCTATTTAGTTATAATTATTATTCTTTTAAATTTAATTATTGAAATACTTCTTAAATACTTTGTGACAGACAAAGCAAATTTAGAGGCACAAGAATGGCCCGTTAGTGCAAGCATAATTCTTCATGAGCCGTCATATTATGACGAACTTTCGATGTTAGTGTTGTTTTCAATTACACCTGCTGAATAATTTCACTGAATACTTACTGCACGTGGTATTAGTTTTAGAATCTTTCACAAAGTCCTTTAAATCAGATTAACTATAATTTAAAATTGTTTAAACAGCTAATTTTATGAAAATCTACTCGATCGCGAACCATTAGGCGTTGCCTTTTCGAAAATAACCAAAACAAACCACTTAAATACTCGTGTTGTCCTAAAAAATCAATGAATCGTGTGTCTTGTCCAACACTGATCGAAGGGCAATCTATTATGTGTGTAAATTTTAATTTACCGGGCACTACAAATTGCGGAAAATAAGAGAAATGAAACAAATAGCGCACTGCCTATATCAAGCCGATGTATCGGCTACTGGCAGTTCAGAGTCGTTCCATTGGCCAATGTATCGGCTTATGGCATTCAATCAGTTATATTAATGTCATAATGAAGACACATGCGAGATTACCGCCGGAACCATAAGGACAGCCCTCTGAAACTTAACCGCTGAAAGTATCTACTTTGTCGTAGTTGAAAGTTACTTGACCATACTTTATAATTGCCTGGAGAACACGCTGTCCCATCGCTTACGAAACGCCTTGCCGATCTCATGCCAGGCGTGAATTGGTGAACTGCCCGAGCTTCTCACTGAACTGCATGAAGCTCTGTATTCTATCGGTTCTCTATTTCATGACCTAATATAGGATCATGGAAGTTACAAGCTGTGACACATCAAGACATGAAAACGGACTATGTAGTGAACTGATGAAGGATCGAGACTCCTTCAGCAGGCTGTGATGAGAGTGACCCCCTGCAAGGTATTGTTACAACAGCATGATTGTCCAGTTAGAACCGGACGCCATATTTACCTATGTTACCCCCGCCTTCCCCATTTTTAATAAACACAGAACCATTAGGCCGGCAGACGAGTCAACTAGCAACCACATTATGGAACTCTACTGTGACTATATAAAGGATACTTTTTCATGTCGTTTCATGCCTATTACAGTATGTTGTGTTCAACCCCAGCCTGATTTTTAAGGTGATGTTACTTTCATTAGTTTACTACGGCTTTCTGAGAAGTCAACATGTAAGCATACCCCAATACTAGTATAGGGGTTGAACCGTCAACTCTGCCATCAGCGCAAGGAAAGCTTAAAAGCGAACGCTCTGATGATTTCAGTCACGTTAACTATACAGGATGCGACAGGGTGTATTTTTAATGATTGTGCGGTGTTTTTGAAAATATTGTCGGTCCAAGTTTTTTATTTAACCTCTGTAAAGTTCATGCAACATAATAGGTAAATACAAAACGTGGACCGGCAATATTTCCAAACACTGCACAGTCATTAAACATGCACCATATACAGGCTAACTAAGTTGAGATGTTAAACCTTTACATCTGAAGAGATTCTGAAGTCGACACACGCTGAAATAATGTTTTATGACGCTTGCTTAGTTTTTTAGTTTAGAAACTCGAAAAACTCATTTCAAAACATCATTGTGTGGAGTGGATCTAGGGGGGAAATGATCGGTTTATGCACAAGTTGTAAAATGATTATAAAACTACCAGCCTGGAAAAACGTTAGGTTAGCAGATACCATGTTAAATAATCATTAAAATATAATGAAATCTTGTTCTCAACTTCAACGTATTGACTTACTTGCATATGCGCCCAGAACATATCGCTTCCATCGGTTTTCGCTATACAAAGTTGTATATTATTTTATCCCCATGTTTTGTTCATTATAATTTGTAAATATTCTGTTTATAACATGAATATTCTAGCGAAGGTCAGTAAGTAAGCTGCAAACTGATGTAGGATAGATAAAAATAAATTAGATTTTAAGAGTGTTATTCGGTGGCAGCATTACCAATGGATGGATGGATGGATGGATTACCAATGCCCTATTTAAATACACCATTTTATATCGGCTGCAGAGATATGTAAGGTTTTCATCTTCATCTGTGAAGGTTATTAGAGCGTTTTGTGATGTTCACGTAGTTTTATTTATAATTGTTATGAAGATATAACGGCTCCAGTACTGCAACTGCTTTATAGAAGAAGAAATAACTGTGCTACATGTGGTGACTGAATCAGGAGCAAGCACCAAACAACTATGTCACAATGCTCCTTTCAAGGTGTTTATTTCTCGTGTTATTGTCATTTGATCTGGCGGCCTGTATTTGAAGCCAAGAGTGTGATCTATTTTTAATGGATTGTAATAAACATCACGGTGTAATGTGCCATGCTGTCCAGATGATAATGTTGTTCCGCAAATATTTGCCTTCTGCATTTTCGATAAGCTCAACAGCTGATCGTCTGGTGTACCTTAGCAATATAAAGGAATGCTAAAGACCGAGGATGCAGTTTAAAGCTACGTAAATGTAGAAATTAAGGGAAACCACACCAATATACTCCCCCTCCCCTTTTTTTTTTGCATCGCAGTCAACACCAGCATTTCTGCTGCTGTGATCTTTTGGAAAGTTTACGTTCAGTAGTTTGCCATTGCTTTCTGAAAGACCGGCACCGATACCAACAGGAAACCAAAGCAACGCGGTCGGCTGCCAAATCGCACGCAGCGGTCAAATCGCACGCAGCTGTGTTTTGAACTCGGTTATACGGGATTACGAACCGCGCCCGTAAGCCCTACAACTCATAAAATAGTGGTGTGTGTGTAATGAATGAAACGATAATGATGGAAGCAGAGGAAGAGGCCGACCACGTAAACGATGGACGCAAGGAATAACAGAGTCCAAGGGAATATCGATACATGAAGCCCATTAGCGGGCACTCTCCCGCTGTTTATACTTCACTTCGACACCGCAAGGTACAAGAGGAACATGATGAGATGAGATGATGAGATGAATCTGTTTCTTGTATGAGTGTTGATCTATACATGCCCATGTATTTCACAATGCTTGATCCTGCATTGATGCACTGTCGTCATTTATATACAGCATATTCGAATAATAATATTTAAATAGTTTGTAATGTCCCTGTTACCTGGACTTTAGCGAGAAATTGAGCACTTTTTGAGCTATCCCCGGAGTGCCTCTCTCGTGTCTATTGAAAATCAAATTCTCACTATTCTAAATTCTAATCAGTTCTTTTGCCTAGTTTGTTCTCAGATTTGCATGTCCATCCCTCGTTTTCTTCAGTTGCCTTTCAATAACTGTGAATTGACATCTCAAGTGGATTTTAGATATGGTGTTGCTTGCTTGCTCGCTTGCGTTCGTTGGCTGTGAACTCCAGCGTGAAGTCCTGTATGTCGGATAAAGACATCCTGTTGTCCAACATCAGTGTGATGTCATACCGGACTGAGGTTTGCGTGAGTATCCGTTGTCCCATGTCTGGCTTATTGGTGTGCAGACTGGTGGTTCCTCGCCGTGCAGGCAGATACTCCCCGACTTCGGAAGTTTCAGCGATCCTACTACCTTAACCAGGACCACGAAGGGACCTGTTACCCAGGATGCACGGCTAGGACGTGTTAGTAGTTCTTGGCCAGTATAGAACCTTGCCCTGGTGCCTTAGAAACACCTCTGCGTCTCAGATATGGTGTTAAATCTATACAAAAGTTGAACACAAGACTTATTTTCTAAAAGTGGAAAACTATATCGCAAAAACCATAGATTTACAGAGAAATTTGAACGATCAGTTGCATATCAATATAATTTTATCTCACAGGTAAATGAGAACATAATAGTTTGGAAAATATGTGTAACTCCTATTGTTCCAGGCTGCTATTGCTTCTACCCCTCTATTAGAATTCTCCAAAGTTAATGCAGAAGTCGAAAATGTCACAAACTATGAAAATCTTGGCTTGGAGAGCATCGCCTAACATTCAGCGCCGGCAGTACCGTCTATTATCATACGGTTAAAAAAAAATATTAGTTGCATATCATTTATAGGACGTCGCAGTCAACCCCAGCATTTTTTGCTGATGGTGAACTCTTGGCAAGTTTACGTTCAGTAGTTTGACATTGATTTATGAACGACAGGCACCCATACCATTTCGTAAATATCCAATGCATGACGGTCTGCTGTCAAATCGCCCGTAGCTGTGTTTCAAACGCGGTATGCGGGATTACGAACTGCTTCCGTAACTCCTTTCTGTCATACGGTAGCTGAGCCACATCTAACTAGGACCGGACTTTATGGCCATAGCAATCCAAGCCTTAAAGAGTATTAACACATAGGGCACAAAACCGGAAACCCTGTTAAAGTAACGCCGGATAAGAGCCATGGTCCATTTCGCTACTATTAAAGGAAACAATAGGATCTTGTGAGCTCAAGTGATACATAGAAACTTTCCGAATACCGTTGTCCAAGAAGAAGAAACAAACATTATTCTACCAGATCTCAATATCGAAGACAACTAGCTCATAAACAGCTTCATGTCTCTGTAACTGAAATATCTTTTGGTATCTTTGTTTGTTTGATTGTTATGGTTTTGTTTTTTGTTTTTTCGTGTGTGGTTTTTTTATTGGTTTTTTTTTTTGGGGGGGGGGGGGGGGGGGGGGTTGGGGGGGGGGGGGTTACATTTTCTTTCGTTTGCTTGGAACTCAAGCGTACACAATGTACGTATCACTACTTCTAGAGAACTGGACTGATTTTTGCGTGTGGATTAGCTTTCTCTATTTCTAGTGTCTCTCGCCATCAGGCGAACCCACTTCGACTTCTGAAGTACTTGTCATTTACGTTCCAAAGTCAAAGACGAGATGGCAACATTATACGAGGGTCGGTCAATAAGTAATGTCTCGTAATTTTTTTTTTTTTTTTTTTTTTCATTCAATAGGCAAAAATATAGATAACATTCACATTGAAATGAAGCCCTAAGGATGTACCTCAAAAATTTATTTCTCAGTGTAGTTTCCGTTATTCGTTATAGTTTATGTCCATCTTCTCACAAGGGCATGTATTCTCGCACGGTAAAAATTCGTGTCCTTATTCCAAAATCATTGCCGTACAGCGCGTTTAGGGGTATCCGTTTCCTCAAAGTGATGTCCAGATCAAAGTCTGAAGATGCTAAATCGGGACTGTAAGGTGGAAATGGTAATAATGCCCTGTCAATTTCTGCAATCGTATCAAAGTTGCGTTTAGCGGTGTGTGGCGTGGCATTATCGTGCAAAAGTAGTGCAGATCTCGGATCTTTGAATGGGTAAAGTCGTCGCAGACGCCCTCTAATAACCTTTACAGTTTTAATGTAACGGTAAGCATTCACCGTGCCTCCCTGTTCGAAGATGTGGAGAAGAATCACTCCTTTCTCATCCTAAAACAGGTAAGCCATAATTTGTACCTGCAGATGGTGATATTTTGAACTTCTTTCTTGTCGGCGATGTTGTGTGATGCCATTCCATTGACTGCCTCTTGGATTCTGGTTCAAAGAAATGAAGTCTGATCACCTGTCACAATATTCCATAAAATCCCTTCTCCTTCAGTTTCGTGACGGTGCAGGAGGTTGATGGCTAAGTTTGTTTTTGTTTGTTTTTTTTAAATGTCTCTCTGTCAAAATTCTAGGTACCCACTGTGCACACACCTTTAAATAAACCCAGGTATTTAATGATGGTCTGGGCACTGCCTTTACTAATGGAAAACATGGAACACAGTTCATCAGGTGTTTCCTGACGTGCACCACGAATGATGTCATCAACTCGATGAATGTTGTATGGAGTCAATGCGGTTGACGGACGGTCAGTCCGCTTTGCATCAGCCAGTGAGGATTGACCTACTTCAGCTTCGTCACAAAGGCGTACCCAACGTCGGACAGTGCTAACATCCACTATCGAATCTCCACGAACAATACTCCAACGTTAGTGTATGCGAATCGGGGTCTCGCCTTCAGCGTTGAGGAATTCTATGATATTACGTTGCTTTAACCGAACTTCTTTGGTGGCCATTTTTAATTCGTTACTGTTGTGCAACCTGTGACTGAAACAGGTTGGTAGTGATACACAGTGCAGAAGAGTGATTAAGGAATCCCGCTAATTAATAAATCGCACAGAGACAAAGTATTTACATAGATTTAAAAAAAAATATGAGGCATTACTTATTGACCGCCCCTCGTAGTCTTTACCATATTGATCGACACAGTTGTTTGAAACTAACAATGAAGGAATGCACAGTACCAGTAAGAAGAAGCAGGGATCCACAAGTACCCATATATGGCATGGTGGGCACACACTGGGCACAATAATGCATGAGGCAGAAGAACTGACTGATAATCGAGAGTCTATTTGGCGGGTTGAGATGAGAACGTCACTCTGCAAAGGACTTGCTAAGTGATTTATGATACACAGTTTTTGTAGCTTCAATTTATTTATATTAGCATCTAATTAAGCAAGGACATGGCAATTTTACCAATCTTAATGTGTCTTGGGCGTATGGTGGATATTTGAATAGACCAATCGGCACTCTTGGGGTGATGTGTCAAATATCACCACCGACGCCTTGGTGTGTCTTGGGCGTATGGTGGAATATTTGAATAGACCAATCGGCACTCTTGGGGTGATGTGTCAAATATCACCACCGACGCCTTGGTGTGTCTTGGGCGTATGGTGGAATATTTGAATAGACCAATCGACACTCTTGTGGTGGTGTGTCAAATATCACCACCGCCGCCTTGATGTGTCTTGGGCGTATGGTGGAATATTTGAATAGACCAATCGGCACTCTTGGGGTGATGTGTCAAATATCACCACCGACGCCTTGATGTGTCTTGGGCGTATGGTGGAATATTTGAATAGACCAATCGGCACTCTTGGGGTGGTGTGTCAAATATCACCACCGCCGCCTTGGTGTGTCTTGGGCGTATGGTGGAATATTTGAATAGACCAATCGGCACTCTTGGGGTGATGTGTCAAATATCACCACCGTCGCCTTGATGTGTCTTGGGCGTATGGTGGAATATTTGAATAGACCAATCGACACTCTTGTGGTGGTGTGTCAAATATCACCACCGCCGCCTTGATGTGTCTTGGGCGTATGGTGGAATATTTGAATAGACCAATCGGCACTCTTGGGGTGATGTGTCAAATATCACCACCGCCGCCTTGATGTGTCTTGGGCGTATGGTGGAATATTTGAATAGACCAATCGGCACTCTTGGGGTGATGTGTCAAATATCACCACCGCCGCCTTGGTGTGTCTTGGGCGTATGGTGGAATATTTGAATAGACCAATCGGCACTCTTGAGATGATGTGTCAAATATCACCACCGCCGCCTTGATGTGTCTTGGGCGTATGGTGGAATATTTGGATAGACCAATCGGCACTCTTGGGGTGATGTGTCAAATATCACCACCGCCGCCTTGATGTGTCTTGGGCGTATGGTGGAATATTTGAATAGACCAATCGGCACTCTTGGGGTGATGTGTCAAATATCACCACCGCCGCCGTCTCTTCCCAAGACATTTTCTGTTTCCCACTTTAGGTTGGATCGACTTGTGAGCCAAAGCCAATTTTATAAATTTGTTTTATAAATTTGTTTCTAATTCGAATCCATTACCACCGAACCGACAACCAAGCGTATAACCACTACACTACCTCGACTTTCTTCGGCATGCGTGAGTTAAAATAACAACAGTGAGACAGCAAGGGTTAATGTAGAAATTTAGACAAAGGAAGTTAATGTAACACTTCAATCCACAATGCTACTTTGACTTCTGCTGTCCAACTGTTGTTATTTTAACTCATTAATTTCATAAATGTATAATGTGCATGCCTCCGTGGCGAAGATGTTATGGACGCGATTCGTGATCCCACATACCCGCGTTCCAAACACAGCTGTGCGAGATTTGTCAGCAGACCGCGTTGAGCTGGATTTTTTTACGAAATGGTATGGGTGCCGGTGATTCAGAAAGCAATGGCAAAGTATTGAACTTAAACTTGCCAAGACATTAACAAAAGCAAAAAAATATAAAATGCTGGTGTTGACTGCAAACGTCCTGTAAAGGATATGCAACTAACTAGTAATAATAATTTGCATAGATAAACTAACAAAGGCGTGGTGAGTTGATTGCTGACAGAGTTAAAACTGACCTACATATCCCGATGGACTAACTGCATTTGCCTCCGCTGAGACAAACATATTTTCCAATGCCATCATTAAATCGCCCTCCAAGTATTATACGTCAGGAGACAGGTCTACATAAGAAGATTTATCACAGTCGCCTTTTCCATTTAATGTGTATAGTATTGCCCTGGAATACAGTAAAGTACAGACACATTTATTCTGGGAAATAATGGTCGTTTATACGGGAAAATTGCCTCTCCTCTTATATTTATTATTTGTATTTATTCTGCGTCTGTGCGGTACATTTATTAATTGATGTCTTTTCGCTGGGGTGTTATTAATTTCGGTCTGATATTATATGTGTATGCATGTGGTCGGTGTGGCTGTGACGTTTAACGTGTCGAAACTTTCTCTTCTGACAGCGGCGTGATGGGATTTGTTTCATACGTCGGTGGTTACGAATTGCTGTTATATAAACCTGGGGTTCAGAATTGAGGGGGAACTCACTATTTTGCAAAATATCCAACTCGTTTGCATTCATTACCTGTGACAGGAATAGTCCTAAGCCTGGCCGTTGTGTGACGAAACTGTCTTAACTAACAGGAGAAGTGGCAACGGCGAGTCTCGGTCCCCGCAAAACTAGGCTGCTCTTGATACATGCGCAGACACGTGTTTACATGAATGCATATCTAAACTCGAGGATGACCACAGTACACCCTAGCAAAGGAAATGTGCTGAAAACGGAGACAATCAACCAGGGTGCGCATCACAGCAATCAGGATGCCCAGCAAGCACGCTATTAGCGATCTAACAAAAAAGAAACAGAAAAGTTTCATACCCCAATAGGTTGGACTTTAGGTCCTTGACTTTGGTACGTAAATTACAAATACCTCAGGAGTTGAAGAGGGTTTGCCTAATGGCATGAGACTCTGGTAACAGGGAAAGCTAATTGTAACGAATAATCAGCCCAGTGCACTAACTAGTAGTAGCAATTACTAGTATTAATAGCACATATGTGAACCACGTTTGGGGGTAAAACTAACAAACGGAATAACGATCTATTGTATGCACGCATTAGCAAGTACTTTATTGTTATGTTATTAGCGACAACGCATTCCAGTTGGGTTGGTTATCGTATTGATACTGAACTCACAGATCACCGGCAGCATGATGATGGGTGTGATGGCAGTAACATGGGCTTGCATATGGCTGGAATCACATAATTCTACCAACATGTGAGTACTACGTGATTCAATGAGCATGATCCAAAAGGTGGAGTTTTGTACTTAGAAAGTGGGCTGAATCGCTGTAGAGGTCTTTTTTTTTTCCGCAGAGACACCTTGATCTTCGTATAGAACATGAAGAAATTGAGGGAAATGAACTAGCTTATAAACTTGCTTACTCTGCATTGCCTGCAGATGGCCTGTCTATGGATCGTGCCGATATTTATTATTAATGCCCTTAGAGAAATGTGGAGATGGGAGGACTTTGATTCTAATTAGGTAGAACAAAAGATAATTAGCAAATCGAGTAGCCGAACATATACCAGCGTGTGTTGAAAAGAGAGATAATCAGTCTTCAGTAATCCGTGTGCAGCCGACTGGCTATAAAACACCGTCCTCGTCGATTTATCAACCACTAATAAAATACGGTTATACCGTGAGCAAAGAAAAATATTTCGTATGCTTTATTCTACGAATAATAAAAGGTTTCTCAAATATAATGAGACATTAGCAATTAGGCTGTTCCAGTCGGTTTTGTGCAAACAGACAGAGTTCATGATCAATTTGAAATTACCGTGGGGATAACGGATATTGCACATTCGAACAATACCTAGGCTTATGTGTTTTAATTGTTTTAGGGAAACAAAACTCGCTTACACTCAGGAAATAAAATGACCGTAGACCCCGAGGTAGACCAAGAAGACGGTGGAGAGATAATATATATACAGACCTACAAGCGCTTGGAATCAACGACTGGCAAGAGAAGGTCAACCAGAGAGACGAATGGAGACGGATTGTATCTGCAGCAAAGAACCTCAATGACTCGGAACGCTGAAGAAGAAGAAGAAGAAGAAGAAGAAGAAGAAGAAGAAGAAGAAGAAGAAGAAGAAGAAGAAGAAGAAGAATTCATTTATTCACATCATGTGTTATATAACTCTGCAGTATTCACCTCATGAGATGCAGCGATATATGCCTGGCCATAAATCGTGCACCATGTTGTTTGTGAGTTCTGTGGTTTATTAACTAAGGGAATACATTGTTTTGATATTCCGATTACTCACGAGTAATTACGACGCTGGCGCTGGGTAGAACACAGTCTAAAACCTGAGGTTGATATACCTAGAAACACAATTTTATAGAACTCACAAGGCTAAAGAAATAGTCGTTGACCTAAAGATCTATGGACAAGATAATTAAAGACAGAGGTGACGTTACTAGGATGATATGGAGAGAGCTGGAGGAGATATTAAACGATAGGACTGTTTGGTGTGAGATGATAGATGGCCTATTGTGAGACCACAATAATATGTGACTTTTTACAATTTATTTCTGACTCTAGTTGCTCACTGTGTACAATAACCGTATCTACTAAATAGTGTAGATCATGTTCATTGTCTGCAATCAATACTGAATCATGGCCCATTGTTCAATGGAGGATACAAAGCAAAAGAAGATTACAATTGTGGTACAAAGTAAATGACTGCTGACAGCATCGTGTAGGGATGTCCTGTATACCATGGCCAATAAGAATATATTTGACCGACACCTAAACTGTTTCAAGATAGTTTTCATGGCACATTGGGGGACTTGAAATAAACTGCCATGTTTATTGATGGCATTCAAGAATGCGCGAACAAGAACAGAAATAGAATAACGAATGTCCTACTTAAAAATACCTCCTTTCCATAGCTTTGAAGAGTTGTAGCTTTTCCCGAACATTCTCACGTCTTTATCTAATGTACATCTAGCTTTAGCAGCGCCAAGATAGTGTAATTACAGCCTCCAAAGATGAATGCAAATATCGTTCGGGCATGAATCGGCGCTACCTTTAATACATTCATGTTTCTTTACAACCATTCGAAAATGCAACTCCACATACATCTTGCCCTCTAACGTAAATCCAAATATATCTTGCCCGCCAATGTTACTCGAAATACATCTTGCTATCCAAAGTTAATCTCTGAAGTTAAACACTGGCTGCTTTCTGCCTATGACTGTTATGGCATCCATTTAGTGGGCAGAAGTAAATCTACCCTGGTCAGTGCTGGATCGTTAAATGTTGGCTGATCGTACGCCTGTCTGCTTGCGCATACCCGGTAATGAATTTAAGTACGCCAGACCCAGATGAGGGAAATGGACTGACACTAGGGCTCGTGTTGAGAAGGCTGGTGTTTTAATAGAGTTATGGCAAGGAAGTGGTGTCTCGTAGTTCTGTGGACGTCGAAAATGTCTTTCGTGTCCCATTACTACTAGACACTGTTAACATTGGAGTGGCCAACATCATCTGGTGTCATTGTGTTGTTAATGCTATTGGGGGTTACATTGTAGCTGGATCGGCAATGACTTGCTGGGGTTGCTATGTATGTAACAACACGGAGTCTACTTCGGAAGATAATATATATGTGTGTGTGTGCGTGTGTGTGTGTGTGTGTGTGTGTGTGAGAGAGAGAGAGAGAGAGAGAGAGAGAGAGAGAGAGAGAGAGAGAGAGATTGTGTGTGCGTGAGCGTGTGTGTGGACAGTCTGAGCATTGTTTTGTTGATCCGGTAGCTTTTCCAGCTTGCCTTGTTCCAGGCACATTGGTGTTCCTTTTCTTTGTAGTAAATTAGGCAGGCCGGGATATGGATTATGCTGCATGGCAACACATGGCCTCTACAATTCAGCCCAGCGTTGTGCTCTGGCAAGGTATAACTCCATTTTACAAACGATCGTCTGTGAAGACGGCAAGGTGCCATTGCTGTAGATACCGTTGTATGTGTGTATGAGTGATGCAACCTAGCATAATAATAATAATAATAATAATAATAATAATAATAATAATAATAAAAGTAGTAGTGATGATGATGATGATAATAATAATAATAATAATAATAATAATAATAATAATAATAATAATAATCGACATTGAGTGCCTGTTGATGAGGTGTTCGTCAACGGTTAACTCCTGCACGATGTGAGAGTTATCTGTTTATCTACGATTAACTCATGCATGTCGTGAGGGTTTTCGTATGGCTGGTGCAGAGTATCCCTCTATGGAATGAAGAGACAGGCATTATTGTATTACTACTACAGCTTCTGATAAATAGTCTTTTCTGACTATATGTATGCAAATATTAATGCTTTAAACATTTTATAATTTGGTCCTTTGAAAAATGACAACACCGCAGTTTATATTTTACTACAAAATATAAATGGCAAACTACTGAATGTAAACTTTCTTAGTAATCACAAAGTCATAAAATGCTGGGGTTGAAGGTAACGCCTTGTAAAGGAAATAAATTTTACAACAAGAAATTGTGAATATTTCAAAATGGACAGCGCCGACAAAAGGTTTCATGTAATTAAACATATTGTCGCAAATATGTTTCACAGTACTTTGAATTGTAAAATAAATAGGTCACTTCAAAATAAAAACAGCAGTACCAAATCCATTATGTCCACAATTTCCATAGCAACCAGTGATTCTTTTGCACCAAATTCTCCAGTGTTTACGATTACTACATAAGTAACATTACATTAATTATACATATTTACGATTGTACTATTAGTTACGAAAATATCCCTTTGGCACAGTCCAACCACTTAAGGTTCAAAGATCAGGTATGTTAAAGATCGCCTTTTCTTCAGAACTATAATAAGGCTATACTTTGTTCATCATTATCAAGAATTCCATTTCGTTGGCTGGTCTAAAAGCCTCCTGTTCTCTCAGTTGCAAAGTTATCTGTCTGGTGCATCTCTCTTTAATCCCATGTGCGATAATTAATTCGAGATTGTTTGGACTAACCCTGCTTCTTTAGCTCATTAAAAGTAAAGGATTTAAAAAGACACAACAGTCGACTTCATTGCACCTTGTTTTATCCCATATGGATCCATTTCTTTCCGCAGGGCAACCTGCCAAAGCGTCACACAGAGCGCGAACTCCTTAGCTCTAGCGACGACCCACGTGAGTCTCCAAGAAGATTGCACTCGTCAATAGATAATTGTAGTTCGAAATCGCCGGTCTCTCTGGCCGAGGGGTTACAACACTTTCTCCGTAATCCCGTTTATCACGCAGTCTCGTAGCGGGCGAGAACTGGGAGCGGTTCGTCCCCTGCTGGTGACTTGCGGATAACTGAGACGGCCGCTCAGAAAGCAATGGCAAACTACTGAGCGTAATCTTGCCAAGAAATCAACAGACAGCTGAAAGATGCTGCTGTTGACAGCGATGTCCTGTAAAAGGATATGCGAATTTTTTTTTTTAAAAAGTTCGAAATCAAACCCACAACCATCAGAGCGATAGACCGGTGATGTAACCACTTTGCCACTGTAATTCCTTTCAGATCTAAAATGAGGTTATACTTTGTTCATCATCGTCAAGATTTCCACTTCGGTTACTGGTCTTAAGGCGTCCTTTTCTTTCACTTGCACATTTATCGGTCTGGTGGATCTCTCTTTAATCCCTTGTGCGAGAATTAATTCGAGTTTGTTTCGACTAACCCTGCTGCTTTACCTCACTAAATGTATTATTAGTTCTCGTTTTGATAGGCTGTCGACTCTTTGAATGTGGTAATCCATCAAAGCCATAGCATCATGCGGATTACTTTTAGACTCCTTCAATGTTCTATTATATTATCCAAACAATGTTGGTTTGTCAATTTTTCAATTCCGCATACACGGTTAAAGAACAAAACAATATATAACGCTTAACTGACGAGCTAATTTTTCCTCTTCTTGTCCCCGAGTTTTGTTTATATTTTTTTCTCTCTCAAGCTTAAATGTTGCATCAGGTTAGTCGTTAGTCGCGGTTCCAACTTCGCGACAAAGGATCACACCATAATGCCCTGTTCCCGTGCCAGTGCATATCTAATAAAATGCCTTAATTTTCCCATGCGAGAAGTGGAACAGACAGCAGTCCCGACAACCCAATAGCTCGTACAGGCGTTCATTCATAAGGCTGCTGCCAACGTTCCAACACAAGTGTCTGCCACTAAAATTACAGTTTATCGTCGATGGAAACGGCAGTCACTAGAAAAAGCGAAATTCCGCACTTATTACTGCAAAAGGCATAAGCAGCTAGTTCAGGAATCTGACGTCCGCCATTTTTTAGAACATGTAGTTCAAAATGCAAACCACAGCGGACAACTGTAAAAGCATTGTACACACAATCCACAACTGATAGTGTTGCTCCACGCACATAAATTAGTAGCTGAGCCATGGAAACATGCAATACCAGTCCAAAATGAGGAATATGTGGAAGCATCCCTGAGGCCTTAACAGCTCAAAAGTCTATCCCCCATATTGGACCAGAAATCTCATGGTTCATCAAGTTTAATGGCTTATGGTTTATAGTGTACTTTTTTTTTTTTTTTTTTTGTAGATCAAAATTTATTGTAATGACGTTTTACTTTATTGTAATTGGACATTTAAAAAATAAATACAACGGAGAAACATTGTTATGTAAATTCAAGTGATCACAAAGACAGACACGCCCCCCCCCCCCCCCGACCCCACCCTCCCATGAAAGTTGGAAAATATCGGCCCACCAATCTGACATTACATCACAAAATACTGGAAATATCGTCCCCAAATACTGGCTTCAGATAGCTAGCACGTGAAAACATCGGTTCCAAATACTGGCCTCATATAGCTTAACAAATGTTTGCATATCCTTTACAGGACATCGCTGTCAACATCAGCATCTTTCAGCCGATTGTTGATTTCTTGGCAAGATTACGCTCAGTAGGCCTAGTTTGTCATTGCTTTCTGAGC
The DNA here is from genome assembly GCA_014155875.1 of Cepaea nemoralis. Taxonomy (NCBI): domain Eukaryota; kingdom Metazoa; phylum Mollusca; class Gastropoda; order Stylommatophora; family Helicidae; genus Cepaea; species Cepaea nemoralis. The sequence goes on along the minus strand of JACEFZ010006228.1, from coordinate 169,618 downwards.
GACCGGCTCACATACCCCGTAAGTTACCGACGCGATTAAAACCGCTACCGATTATCGCCGTCGTCACGTTACTCACGAGAGTATACGGGATTACGTAGATTACCCTTAGACCAGAGAGCCGGCCCTCAGATAGCTAACCAGTGAAAATATCGACCCCAAATACTGGCCTCAGATAGCTAACCAGTGAAAATATCGGCTCCAAATACTGGCCTCAGATAGCTAACACGGGAAAATATTGACCCCAAATACTGGCCTCAGATAGCTAACCAGTGAAAATATCGGCTTAAAATACTGGCCTCAGATAGCTAACACTGGAAAATATCGACCCCAAATACTGGCCTCAGATAGCTAACCAGTGAAAATATCGGCCCCAAATACTGGCCTCAGATAGCTAACCAGTGAAAATATCGGCCCCAAATACTGGCCTCAGATAGCTAACACGGGAAAATATCCGCTCCAAATACTGGCCTCAGATAGCTAACACGAGGAAATGTCGACCCAAATACTGACCTCAGATAACTAATGAGCGAAAATATCGACCTAATTACGGAATAAAACCCATTGCAACAAAGTCGATCCTCTTGGTTTAAGAACCTTTAAAACTTTAGCATCCTATCTGATACCGGATAGAGCTGTAAAATGTTGATCCTGGAACACGCGTGTATGTTGTATTTAACGTTATAAATTTCATGACATTTGATCATAGGAAGTGTAAAACTGAATCGATGGCAGCTCCGACTGAATTTCAAATTAGAAAATGTATCAAGAAAAGAATATGTTGGCATACGTGATTCTTGTATTCTTATTGTTATAAGCATGAGAATCATTGACAATATGCCAACACGACGCGATACGTCCAAATACTGTTTCTTGGGGAAATTGCCACAAGTGCCATTGATGGACATGGAAGCAAGAGATACAATCCTTACAGAAACAAACCAAAACCGTAAAATTATTAGATACATTAATCACTGGCAGCCATGTTTCTGGGCACCTTATAAGGTGAAATGAATTTGAAAATGGGGTGACTGGCAACATTAACGAGTAAGGCCTAAAGGGATACACTGAGATAGATGACTGGATGGCGTGGCTAAGTGGGATAATCGTGACAGAGCACAGACCTGATCCAGGAAAACAAATCGCTGATGGCTCAGACAGAAGACACAATCAGAGAAGTGTGCATGCTTGAGAACATTGGGAGATGGGAGGAGTGGGTCAAAATGCCAGAGGAAGTCAGACCTGTGCAGTGTCATGATAAAACTATGTTGGGAATGCAGGGATTTGCCGGCAGGATGCACTAAGTGGGGGAGGGTGTACAACAGTTGATTCACACATACTCGCAACTAGGTGATGTAATCATCTACACGGTTGGATCTGAGCTAAGAGGAGGAAGTTGTGTCTGGGGGTTTGTGGCCTGTGTTTGATGCAGAAGAGCCTGACATATGATATGATAACATCTAGTCAGAGAATGGAGGTGGAGAGCGTCAATAGCAGAGTTTCACTAACTGAAAGACAAAGAGCACACGCATATCGTGATTGTAACTGACTCACACAGTATGATGAGAAAGATGAAGACAGGCACGCTTCTGGCATTCAACAATCATCAATTGAGAGTATGTGTTAGATTTTAGCCACGACATGTTGGTGGGGTGGGGAACTAGTCGGCGGACAGATTGGCTGGGTTTCACCACTCGATGGGGTATTGGTGCTTGGTCAGGCAAACGTTGCCTGGGCCCTTTGGTTTCGTGTACAGTACGGAAGAACAGATCACTGAAAGACAAACAGCACACGCACATCGTGATTGTAACTGACTCACACAATATGATGAGAAAGAACTTCACTGACTGGAGAGAATGCTGCTGCAGGGAGTGATACGATTATCTGGCTGACACTCAGGAGTACAAGGAAAGGCCTAATGGGCACATAATCAGACTGCTACTTGTACCATTAGTATTGGGACTCTACGATGGCTGTTGAAGATGAGGACGGAGCACGTATGAGCATGTCTCGAGAGCTATGATATCATTTCTTGACACAACTCCAACTTCAACCCCATGACTCTATTGATAGTGTGAGATGACAAATCTTGATCGTATCGCATATCGACATGACACCTGATTATGATGATGATAGCGAGGACGGTGAGATAATGTTGATGAAGATAATGATAATGATGATTCTGGTATGTACACATGTACATTGGTAAACTGGCTCACATTCTCTTTGAGTGATCTAAAGGAGAAGGCAAGTCCTTATGGCAACCTACATAAAACTAACGGTATAAATTCCAATATAAACCAGCAGATACGGGAAGTGACAAACAGCAAGTCATAAGCATAAAGTGATAAGCAGCAAGTGACAAGAAGACAAACTCATACAATCATCTGGAGCCGACATGCCCGATAACGATCTCTGCTAAACACCACGAATACTATCGAAAGTTGAACACGGTCAAGGGACTCGTTGGCGTACAAACTGCAGACTACATAAAATCCTTGAAGACGGGTTAACGCATTTTACCGCTGTTGTTGATTTCATGGCAAGATTACGCTCAGTAGTTTGCCATTGATTTCTGAACGGCCTGCTCACTTATCCCAAAGGAAGTAGCTTAAAAGTCGACAGGGTCGACTTCATTGCACCGGGTTTTTATCCGGCTCAGTTTATTTCCGCAGCGCCGAAAGCGTTGCACAAAGCACGAACTCCGTAGCTCCAGCGACGACCCACAAAATATTGAAAATTCAAAATATTCTCCAAAAAATATTCACTTGTGAACCGAAGGACGCGGCCCGGAATCGAACCCACAACCTTCGAAGCCCGAGTCAAACGGCTTGATCACTTCGCCCCGTAAGTCACCAATGCGGAGAGAACCGCTACCAATTCTAGCGCGCTGCGTTACCCTACGTCAATTACCGGGATTACAGAGAAAGACGCTTAACTCCTAGGCCATGGAAAATATTCATTGGTGTTGGTTTGAGAGCTTTCTTTCTTTCTTTCTTTCTTTCTTTCTTTCTTTCTTTCTTTCTTTCTTTCTTTCTTTCTTTCTTGTTCCTGTTCTTCGTTTTTTTTCCTTCTTTTGTTGTTGTTGTTGCTGTTGTTGTTGTTGCTGTTGTTGTTGTTGCTGTTGTTGTTATTGTTGTTATTGTTGTTGTTTTTCCTTCTTCTTCTTCTTCTTCTTCTTCTTCTTCTTCTTCTTCTTCTTCTTCTTCTTCTTCTTCTTCTGCTTCTGCTTCTTCTTCTGCTTCTTCTGCTTCTTCTTCTTCTTCTTCTTCTTCTTCTTCTTCTTCTTCTTCTTCTTCTTCTTCTTCTTCTTCTTCTTCTTCGTCTTCGTCTTCTTCTTCTTCTTCTTCTTCTTCTTCTTCTTCTTCTTCTTCTTCTTCTTCTTCTTCTTCTTCTTCTTCTTCTTCTTCTTCTTCTTCTTCTTCGTCTTCTTCTTCTTCTTCTTCTTCTTCTTCTTCTTCTTCTTCTTCTTCTTCTTCTTCTTCTTCTTCTTCTTCTTCTTCTTCTTCTTCTTCTTCTTCTTCTTCTTCTTCTTCCTCTTCTTCTTCTAATTTGCATAGTCATTCTAGCATATCCTTCTTTAACAACCACAGCCCATCACAGAGTCTATATAATGTCTGACATCCTATAAAGCTCACCGATCGGATCTATCATCTCGCGACAATATAATTAATAGAAAATTATGTCGAACTCTAGCCCCCCACAGCAGGAAGCGTTGACAGCAGCTATCTACCGATACACGAAGAGCTCTTCAAAATAATTGTTTTCCCGGGTCTGTTTGGCTAGGTTGATAGATTCCACTTTGGGCTCGCCTGGATTCGAGATATGTGAGATCCCGTGGCAATGTAGGCGCTCCCGTGCTTACCCTGGGACCTTCAGGGGGAAAACTGACTCGCCTCTTAAAAAGAAGATACTTGAAGATACTGGGAGATGTGTTTCCATAAATATCTGCATTAAAGGAGTCAAACGTCACACACACACACACACACACACACACACACACACACACACACACACACGCACATATATATGTGGTGTGTGTGTGTGCCACACAAATGTATGTGTATCTGTCTTTCTGTCTCTCTGTCTGTCTTTCTGTGTATGTGCATTTCTGTCTGTCTCTGTGTCTGTCTTTCTGTGTCTCTATCAATGTGTCTGTCTGTCTGTCTGTCTGTCTGTCTGTCTGTCTGTCTGTCTGACTATCTGTCGCTCTGTGTCTGAGTGTGTGTGCACATGTCTGGGATAACTTATATCACACTCACACGTATGTATACACACACACACACGCACACACGCGCACACTCACACATACACACACATATCTATATATTCATGGATTCTAAAGAAGTGGTTCATCCGAAACATTAAGACTGACTTTCCTGTCCACCTGAGAATAATTTAAATATAGATGTGCTTGATCAAATGGATAAGCGGTTTTCTTGCATGGCTATATCTCGATTATACATATGTGTTCGTTGAGGAACCACACGCAAAAGTTTACTGCTTTTGAACGTGTTTGGAAATTACGTTTTGTCATTATCACCATCATCATCATCATCTTTCACTTTTGCTGTCAAGCGTCTTGGGGAGGATAGTTGGCGTTCCAGTGTTCGAAGGGTGGCACTGTATGGTGTCATTCCGTGTGAGTGTACAATGTCTTTGATCTCGCCAACCCATTGCCTTCTCGGGCGTCCTCTTGCTCTACTAGAAGACCTACTTTGATGTAGGGAAATTGCTGGTAGTTGAGTATGTATTTTGTATACTTAATGAAAGCAATACATGATGGGTTATAACGTCTTGTGAAGCATCCCTGCCATTAATATATTCTGTGTGCAGAAGAGCGCCGCCGGATCTCTGTTGATAGCACGTTAGCCTAGCCATCTAGAAATGATGTGTTCAAATCACCATCCAAGTAGTTTGTTTAACCATTTACCTGGGATCCCATGGCGACCCAGTCTATGATGGGTTCCAGAAAATATTGCATTCAATGGCATGTTATCATCATCATCATGTGCCATGCCAACAAGCGTGGGCGTTCATGTTTCCCCATCTCACTCGATCACCAGAGTCGTGGATCAGATCTGTGCTTTTGTCTTCATTATGTCACGTGGCCAAGCACATCTTTATATTTACCTCTTAGTCTTCCCCTTGTTCTTTTCCACTCAATCTTGCCAGTTGTCACCAAGTTCTCCAGTCTATTTCTCCCCATAACTTCCCGAACACATCTTGACTATCTACATCTAATTTCTTTAATCAGTTTGCTGTGTTTATTGTTATGTGTTTAACTGTTGTCTCCGTGGCTATGGTCTTGCGGACCCTATTCATGGGGCCGCTTACCTGCGTTCGAAATACAGCTGCGAGCGATTTGACAGCAAACTGTGTCGAGCTGGTTTTAACGTGATGATATGGGAGTCGGTCGTTCAGAAAGCAATGACAAACTACTGAACGTAAACTTGCCAAGACATCAACAACAGCAGTGCTGGTATGAAACGTGAACAATGAGCAGACAAGCTGAAAGACATTTTCTTTAGATTTCTTTCAGTTTATCTGCTCATTGTCCTCGTTTCACATTTATACAAAAGTACAGGTTTTATGTATAACTTCAATACATTTGTCGTTGCAGTTGACATACTTTTATTGGTCTTTATGTTTTCCATCTTGCTAAAGGCAATCTTTGCCATAGCGATTCATATTCTAATCTCTTCAAGGCACCTCGCATCAGATGTTCTTACTGTGACGTAATAGTCATGCCGATTTACTTGTTTAAGAATATTCCCATTTAGCCGTATATTACATTTTGGTATTTCTTTCTTCTTAGAGACGACTATAATCTCTGTCTTCTTACAATTGAATTATAACCCCAGTTGTTGACTGTGTACAATAACCGCACCTACTAAATGTTGGAGATCCTGTTCGTTATCGGCATGATATAGACCACACTATCCATCGATGGGCCGATTGCTCTTCCACATTGACGTGGATAGGCCTTAGGTTCATACCAGAATACGATTAGCGTTGCCAGTAGTGGGTTGTGCTCAATATTTAAATCTCAAATCCCGAAACAACCAAATAACTCAGGCACCATATGCCCAATAACCACAAGGCATGTAAAAGAGCCCGTTGCTTTACTTGTTGAACAATTAAGTGACTAGGATCTGCCAGATGCTATTAATATTTGTTAATTAAAGCACATGTGGCCAGAAATTGGGTCGATGTTTCTAAGTTTTTAAATGTGGAGACCATAATTAATTTGTGATCGTTATTTGTTCGCATTCTTGTTCTTGCCTTAATGCTCTTGATATGTTTAAAATGAAAATATTTTTACAGCTCTCTTCCGTAATAGAGAGTGTGATAAAGCTGTAAAGGATGTAAAGCTAAGACTTCAATAAGCCGGCTTTGATCCAATATGGCAACGTGAACTATGAAGAAATTAAAACACTGTCATTTTACAGGTTATCATTGAGTGCCAGGTGATAGTTTGTTACAGTGGGCTTCAAAAGGCATAATAACCTCAACCCATGGCGGGGACCAGGGATAGAGTTATACCTCGCCATTGCTTAGAGCCTGGGATGATCCCACACTCGGCCTGCCTAGTTTATTATAGATTTAGTTAGTTAGTTAGTTAGTTAGTCAGTCAGTCAGTCAGCCAGCCAGCCAGCCAGCCAGCCAGCTAGTTTAGTTAGTTAGTTAGTTAGTTAGTTAGTTAGTTAGTTAGTCAGCTAATTAGTTAGTCAGCTAGTTAGTTGGTTGGTTGGTTAGTTGGTTTATTGGTATGATGGTTGGTTGGTTGGTTGGTTGGTTGGTTAGTTAGTTAGTTAGTTAGTTAGTTAGTTAGTTAGTTAGTTAGTTAGTTAGTTAGTCGAGGTTCCAACTTCACGGCATCGGGTGGTCCCATTATGCTCCGTTCCTGCGACAGTGAATATCACACAAAATGCTCCCCATTCTCCAATGTGAAAATGTGGAACAGACAGGAGTCTTGGCAATCCAACAGCCTGCATAGGTACACTGTGCATAATGCCGCCGCCAGAATGCCAACACAAAGTCCTCCACGAAAATCACAGTTGATCGTCGATGGAATCGGCAGTCACCAGAAAGACCTCACTGACCCGGGTTTTCTCACATGGCTCGGTCTCTTTCCGCAGGGCGACCCGCCGAAAGCGTCTCATAAAGTACGAACTCCGTATCTCCAGCGCCGACTCCCATGAGTCTCCTGAAAAATGCACTTGTGAACCGAAAAGGCAAACCAGTCAATTCAGCATCAGCTGGTAGCCATTGTTCCGACATGCAGGTCACTGTACAAACAAAAGCGGACATGTAAAAGCATTCCACGTGAATATCACAGCTCACAGAGTCGCGCCACGTACTCAGTAGCAGGGAGACGGAACCATTGAAGAAGACACATGTGATCTTGGAGAGCATAGAGCTGACTGTTGTTGGTGAGCATTTTTAGAGCATGTCCCGGCTTGATATAAGGACTATTGAATGGAGGCATTCTGACTGGCGGTGGTGGTGATGATCGAGTGTATAGTGAAAACGTTCTGCAATCCTCACACGATGGGTTTTTCGCAAAGCTTGCCCTGCTCATTATTATGTCAAACTGATCAGTGGACTGTTTCTCTTTGTAGCTGTGCTGATGGATGAGCAGTCCGGTAGCTCCAGAGTAAAGATATCACTAATACATCTGCAACAAGATCAGCAAAGCAATGCTCTAAATGCCCGACTGTTGGAGCTCCGATCCTAGACAAGTTGCCAACAACGGATTAGGACTTGGTCTGTCCTGCCCTGACATTTAGCCTGTAGGTTGTATTGCCTCGCACCAGGGTACGGCCAATTGCGCACCCCCGAAGTCGTTGATACAATGTGGGGTATCGGGTTTGGTGACTGCGGCTCAACGTGCGGCGCTAACAGAAAGCAGGTAGTACCATCTTCTGCCGCACGGTAGCTCAATCATATCTGACTAAGGACTCATAGATCACGATATGTAGCTTGAAGACATATGGTTGATCAACACCCTTATGTCCCAGAAACTGAATTACTTCGAATTAGACGCCACAGTGGCTTTAAGAGTACAGTGATGGAAGGTGTTGTTCCTGGACGAAGAAGCAGGGTTAGACTAGGACGATGAAGGACACTGAACGTTGAAGGCACTTGGGGCATACGCTTGCATGAGGCGGGGGAACTGAGAGCGGCGGTCTGCAAAGAATCTGCTACATGTTCATGAATAACCATAATTCAGCCTGTGCGTTAACAAACAGATTCTGTACCAAACACAAAATAGGTTTGGACCAAGCAGAAATGGATGGCGGAAAATGGAAAGTAGAGGGTGAAGCATAGTTATTAGGGCTGCGACCGATTAATTTAAATTTAATAGTTAACTTGTGAAAAATTAACGATTAATTAATAGTTAATTTCGATTAAAGCAAAACATTTAAAGTCACATAACTCACATTATAGTCGTATTTGTCAAAAATCAAAATAACACTGGATTGTCTTGTTCATATGTCATCTAATAACCAACTATGCAAACAGACGAGTATGTTGACAGTATTTGGTTCAAGTGACGAGCGCGTCTAATTAACATTATAACCAGCAGAGCTGAACAATCGTTCACTGAGGTAGCCGGTATGCACAGAATGGTCTTGACAAGGAATGACAATTTTGGATATCGATGTTCATGAAGTTTCGACCATTGTAGACGGTCAAGCGATTCAGCAACTTACTTCTCCAATTCAGACTCCATTAGCTCAATACGCTTTTCATTTGCTTCACATATAGTTTCATTGTCATTGTCAGTATCATTCATTGCAGCAGTCTCCATCTGCTCATCATGAACATCAACTGCTATTTGTTGTTCAATACGTGACCAAGTTCGTTCTTTTGCATCTTTTGACAAACACTTCAGGTATTTGTAGCGTGGATCAAGTGCTGTTGCAATCTGTAGTATTTCTATACTTGTCATATAAGCTATAGGTTCACTGAAGTCATTAAAAGATGCTGCCTTAAATTTAGCTATGTAGCCCGGATCATCATCGTGTACAGTCATATGCTTTGTCAACGATGATAGCAGTGGCAATACACAGCTACATGAAACATAATCTTGACCGCCAAGCAGGTCCGTGGTCTGACAGAATAAGTCCGAAACTTTGACATATTTCGAAATCTTCTCCCAATCTGAATCTGACAGTTTTGGACCTTTGTATTGCTTCCTTTACATCTGACAGGTAGACAGTTGATGTTTCTCTGGCCTGTAGAAGACTCTGTAGCATAATAAAAATAATGTTCCATCTTGCTGGTACATCTTGCTGCATCTTACACAATTGTGACTCAGTACAATTTTGCAACTCGGTTGTGTTTTAGCACTAGGTTTAAAATGTCCGACAATTTTTCGACATCCGGTTCATTTGTATAAGTGATGGAGAGAAAAGTTTTCGATTAATCGTTAAAAAAAAATTAATCGTTAAAACAATTAACGATTAATCGATTGAATTAATCGTTAACTTCCGCAGCCCTAATAGTTATGAGTTAAATTTGTTTATATGGAGCAGGAATGTTGTATTACGAGGGGAAGTCAATATGTAAGTCACAAATAGCTGTAGAAAAATAACTAAATATGATAACAACTTGAAACCAGTTTATTTTTATACATACATTGTCCCTTTATTTCTCAACATAATTTCCACCAACATTGATGCACTTATGCCATCGTTTTATCAGTCCTCCCAAACCGTCCGCATTGAACTGCGTGCTGTGGTTTCTAGTAACGTTTTCACTTCACATTCAACTTCGGCGTCATTCGTGAAACGTCTCCCGTCAAGATGGGTTTTCAGTGGACCAAAAAAGGTGGAATTCGCTAGGGGCTAATTCGGGGCTGTAAGGTGGATGTTCCAGAACTTCCCACCTTAGTTAGTTAATTTTCTCGTGAGTTATTTGAGCCGTTTGTGATCTGGCATTGTCACGACGAAGCAGCACTCCTCTAGTCAGCATTACTGAACGTTTTTTTTTTTTTTTTGAATTGCATCATGAAGCACCGCTTTACTAAACATTTGTCAGCATAAACAGGAAGCATTTTTTTATGAATGTCCTTTGCAGGCAGTCCTTTTGTCCCCAAACAACGCACAATAGCACGTTGACCTTCGGTTGTAAACTCCGTAAGTACAGTCGCCATTTTGTTTATGCGCTGCGCATGCGCATGAGACATCTAGCGCCACCTGATGAACGGAAATATAAAGTTTGATGTTGCTGTCACCTAATTACACCTGTTGAAAATACCAATTGCATTTACCTGCCATCCCACAGAACTGTGTGACTTACTTATTGACTCGCCCGCGTAGTTGGTCATGTTATACGGCATGGTGTTTGGGAAATAACAGTTATGGATGGCATCCTAGAGGGTTGTAAATCACAGGCATACACCGTGTTTCTGTCTCGGAGACATCCCCTACACAACGACCAGTCAATTAGCACAACAACATGCCTCTCACCTCCCGGACGTAAGATTAGTTATGGATCTGGAAATGAACAGTGCACGAACAAGTGACATGGACATCTGCATTATTTACATAGATTTATATATAATTTAACAAGCTTACAGACAACCCATATTTGAAATTGCTTGTTGCTAACACTCTGCGTAATATATGGACGGATCAACCAATGCATTTAGCCGACATTATGGACGCCCGCAGAGAATTAGGCCACAGTGAGGACATTAAACGTAATGAATCAACTGTCATAGCTGGAATTGAAAACTTTAATTGACGCGCTGAATCGCCAGAATATAGCGACACACAGCGCATGAGTAGACAAGTCAATCCAAACTGAAATGGTGGAGGAGAATGGCGCATCTTTAGGCATGTTCTGAATTCAAAGATGATTGTCCATGCTGAAATAAAACACTGAACAGAATCTTCAGTTTTAAATTTTATGCGGCGATTTAGGAGACGATTTCTACTCGAGGCTTGCTCTTCTTGAATTCGTGTAACGTAATTGTCGTTGTCTCTGCTATTCACCCTATATGTCTTTTACAGTGTTTTTCTTTTGCTTTGATTGTCTCTATATCAGTGTCAACCACGTTTGGCTTATGCTGTTTGGAGGTGAGTTACATGACCGAACCATCAGACTCACTCTCGTTCAATATAAGTCATTCTTGCATCGTGTACCAGCAATCCAGTGGTCTAGGGTTCGAGTTTGTCTTCTTCTTCTTCTTCTTCTTCTTCTTCTTCTTCTTCTTCTTCTTCTTCTTCTTCTTCTTCTTCTTCTTCTTCTTCTTCTTCTTCTTCTTCTTCTTCTTCATCTTCTTCTTCTTCTTCTTCTTCTTCTCGCCTGTGTGTTGCCGGGGCCCATACGGGGGAGCAAAGAATAGTAACACTATTGCCCACCATGCACGTCGTAAGAGGCGACTAAGGATGATATGGTTCCGTCGCCTTGCTACTGAGTGAGTGCGTGGCGCGACACTGTGAGCTGTGAGTTTCGAGTGGAATGCTTTTACATCTGTCCTTGGTTGTTTGTAGTGTGAACTGCATGTTCGGACCGATGGCGGCAGACTGTTGCTGGATTGACTGGTTTGCCTTTTCGGCTCCCGAGTGCATTTTTCAGGAGACTCCTGGGAGTCGCCGCTGGAACTACAGAGTTCGTTCTTTGTGCGGCGCTTTTGGGGGGTCGTCCTGCGGAAAGAGACCGAGCCATATGGGATAAAACCCCGATCAATGAAGTCTTTCTGGTGACTGCCTTTTCCATCGACGATGAACGGTATTTTTGTGTGGAGGACTTTTGTGATGGCATTCTGGCGGCGGCATTATGCACAGTGTACCTATGCGGGCTGTTGGCTTGCCGATACTCTTGTCTATTCCATTGTTCACATTGGGCATTGAGGAGCATTTTGGGTGATATTCACTGGCACAGGAACGGAGCAATATGGGGACGACCCGTTGCCGTGAAGTTGGAGCCACGACTAACTAACTATTTAACTAACTAACTAACTAACTAACTAAGTTCTTCTTCTTCTTCTTCTTCTTCTTCTTCTTCTTCTTCTTCTTCTTCTTCTTCTTCTTCTTCTTCTTCTTCTTCTTTTTCTTCTTCTTCTTCTTCTTCTTCTTCTTCTTCTTCTTCTTCTTCTTCTTCTTCTTCTTCTTCTTCTTCTTCTTCTTCTTCTTCTTCTGCTGCTGCTGCTGCTGCTGCTGCTGCTGCTGCTCCTCCTCCTCCTCCTCCTCCTCCTCATTCTTCTTCTTCTTCTTCTACTTCTTCTTCTTCTTCTTCTTCTTCTTCTTCTTCTTCTTCTTCTTCTTCTTCTTCTTCTTCTTCTTCGTCTTCTTCTTCTGCTTCTTCTTCTTATTATTATTCTTCCTGCCTTCCTAGTTTCTTTCTTGCTAACATCCTATCTTTCTTCTGCTGATCCTTTGAATGTCAGCAGTTGTCCCTTCTCCTTATACTCGTATGCATTCTTCCCATACACTTCTTCTCAGTTGGCGCATGTCCTCTTTCATATCTCTCTGTCATGTTTTACACTGTGACACTGTTTACGTAATAAAAGACAAGGCAGGTTGTATCTTTCTCCAATTGATAATGTGCTGTTGATTATAACACGATTATGGTTGACAATGTTGGTTATGTCTTTCTCCCATTGATAATGTGCTGTTAAACATAATAACATTATGTAGGATAATGTTGTTTGTATCTTTCTCCCTTAGATAATGTGCTCTTAAATATAACAGTATTATGTAGGACAACGTTGGTTGTGTCGTTTTTCCCATTGATAATGTGCTGCGAAACATAGCACGATTATGGTAGACAATGCTATTAGTTATATCTTTCTCACATTGACAATGTGCTGTTGAACACTGTTAATTATTCAGGATTTATTTTATAACTGTTGAAGTCGTCCTAACACGTATTGGTCCTGTACATATTCAATAACAATGACTTCAAGGCACACACATACCAATTATAATGTTAAGCTTATAAGTGATTCTAACTGATATTAACCGCCCATAACTAATATTGGGAACGATTCGCTGCTCGTTAAGTCCGGCCTTCTGGTCGATTTGTTCCTTACATTCCACCATCCAGTCGATTTGTTCCTTACACTTGGCCATCTAGCCAATTTGTTCCTTAGATTCGTCAAAGCAGTCGATTTATTCCGTAGACTAAGCTAAACAATTGATTTATTCCTTAGAATTGACGAAGCTGTCGATTCATTTCTTCCATTTGGCCAACCTGAGGGATGTAGAAATTAAACGCTTAAATTCCAAACCACGAAACAAATAAACCAGTGAGGCACTATGTTAAATGGTGTGAAATAAAACAAACACATTAAACAGAAACTTGAAATTTGGGATGCACTACACATTTTCACATGAATATCTTCCTAAAATCACCGCATCTTTCTTTTAATAGCACTTTAAAGAAATGGAAATTTTAAAATAGTAGCAAATGCATAAGCATTGTTTGGCGAAAGAGGCATACACAAAGCTTTAACATCGCATGCCCTTTGTAGGTAGGACGTTACGATCAATCTCAACCCCAAATGTATTTTTTAGGCAATGTTACGTTATGTAGTGTGCCTTTTTCTGCTGGGTATGAGGCTGTTTTTTTGTTTTTAACTTTCAAAGACAAAAGTTGACAGTACAATTGATTTCACCAGCAGGCAATTCAGAACCAATCATATCACCAACATAATTGATGAGGTGTTTGGTTTTAATTTAACCATGCAGCAAGTCCTTTCTGGAACGTTGCTCTCGACATAGATCGTAGAAATTACCCTCGATTCTTCTTCGGCTTGCCTGCTTTATGTATTATAAAGCCCAGGTTGATCCCAGAGTTCAATGTCGTGTTGGTCAGCCTCCTCCACGCCAACAATGAACCACGATTTCTATTACTATTCTGTATAGAAAATTAATTGGACAGCCGAAATGAGCAGTCTGGACGTTTTGAGGGAAGCTAAGTCGCAATGACAAATTATAACAAACATCAGAGAGAAGTAGTCATCATTTTATGGGGCGCACTATGAGACGACAACAACTGGAACATGTGACAATCGGAAAAATTTGTGGTAGGAGAGATAGAGGAAGACAGCGTGAGAAAACTTGACAAGTCTTGTTTCATTGCACGGAAGGGAGTCAACACACAAATTGATCCATGCCGTAAGAGATCGTAATTTGTGGAGAAGTATGATGGCCAAGGACAACCTGGCAGGTACTGCATGATGATAATGATGATAATGATAGAAGTTTGGAAGTGCTATAAGTATTTTTCTTGTGAGACATGCTACCCTTCTCACGCTAGTTTTCTTCGATGTCCATGTTGTGTATATCGTCAGTATTTCTGCCCTGCTGATTAAGGGTAGCTATGGAATTCCCTGTTCCATTTCAGTTCATAAGTCTCGATTCTCTTCGTGTGTGCTTGTGTCATCGTCTATGATTCTGTTGATGCATGAAAGATGCATGTTCAAGGACGTTTACTTTAATGTGTGTGTTTGTGTTAAGCCACACATTTCTATTGTCTAACCCATGAAGTGTTCTCAGCTGTCCCTGTCTAACGTCCCATGAACAGATCACACTCTTGTTAATTACGTAGCCAAATAATTCACAGATTATGACAGTTTCAGCATCGCCGTTACTGGTTGTAATTTTAAGTTTAACATGTATGTCATTGGCTCTATGGCAAAGGGGTTATGAACGCAAATAATAATTCCACATACCGCGTTCGAACGAACGAACGAACGAAAATCTTTATTTTCAAAGGGTTAAGAATGGGGCACGCAGGCTCGTCTGATATTCTGCCACTCTTCTCTATTTCCTCTCATACATTCTTTCATTCAACATCTCTATTGAAACAATTCTTTGACAACAAAAGAACAATAAGCATTAAAACGCATGAAAAATCGAAATCAGGTGCGGGCGATTTGGAACCCGAGCACAGTTTGCTGGTGTTCATGCAATGGTATGAGTGCCGGTTGTTTAGAAAGGAATGACAAACTACTGAACGTAAACTTGCCAAGAAATCTCAAACACCTAAATATGCTGGGGTTGACAGCGGTGTCATGTAAAGGATATACAAATAACTTTAACTAAACATGTCAGTACACACTATCTGTGTGTTGTTATTTTTCTCTTTATCAGCAAAATGTCATGATCTTCCTTTGTTTTTCTATTCATCATCATCATGTGCCATGCCGATAAGAGTGGGCAGCCATGTGTTACCATCTCACGTGATCACCAGAGTTGTGGATCAGCTCTGTGTTCTTGACTCGCACATACCACGTGGCCACGCCATTCAGGTATTTATTTCTTTGCCTTAACGTTGTTCTTTTCCCCTCTATCATGCCCGTTGTCACCAAGTTCTGTAGTTTAATTCTTCTCATAACGTGTAAAACAATTGTCTACGTTTAATTTCTCTAATCAGTTTACTGTTTTCATTTATTTCTTGTAGGGCTTGGTTATTGGTTTTTCTGTCTGCCTATATCATTCTTTGCATTTTCCTGATAAACCACATTTCCACTGCCATTAGATGCTTTTCAGCTTGTCTGCTCATTGTCCACGTTTCACATCCAAACACAAGTACAGGTTCTACGTTCTGTTTTGTCTATTAACAGAAAGAATTAATTGCTCTACTCCTATTTCTCTGTTTTAGGGGAAAACCACGTGTTCTGTTTATCTTCTTTCGTAAATCAGATTGTCATTGTATTTTAATGGACCAAATTTGTCACTAATTTCAAACTTTACGACAGATTTTTCTCATTAATATTGGCTCTGAATTCTTTATTTTTATGACAAGTAGTTAGAGCAGCCGTTCAACTTAATAAGGTATTAAGAAATAGAAGCAACGGCGGCGGCAGGATATAACACTAGGAAATACAACCAGTTAACCAGTTAGGTATGTGTAGCTCCTGCGAAAAGATGAGACATGCAAAACACGGGCACAGTGTACATATCTTACAACGAACTCCATACTGGTATACATAAATCACAGAGTGAAAATCTAAAACTTATATAGTAATAAATTAATAAACTAAAAATAAATATTAGAGGACACAACAAACGATTCAGCTGTTAAAGATGCCAAATAATAAATGTGTGGCCAAAGGTGTGCAGACATTCAGATATCAATATATGGAGGGAAGTCAGCAGAGGTATACAGCTGCATCTACAACAGTAGTGGTTAATGAGGTATATTGCTCCTGGCACCATAGAGGGAAGAAGAAGAAGAAGAAGAAGAAGAAGAAGAAGAAGAAGAAGAAGAAGAAGAAGAAGAAGAAGAAGATAGAAGAAGAAGAAGAGGAGGAAGGAGGAGGAGGAAGAGAAGAAGGGGAGGAGAGGAGGAGGAGGAGGGGAGGGGGAGGAGGAAGAGGAAGGCGGGAGGAGGAGGGAGGAGGGGGATTAGGAGATGGAGGAGAGGAGGGGAGGAGGAGGGGGAGGAGGGAGGGGATGAGGAGGGGGAGGAGAGGAGGAGGAGGAGGAGGAGGAGGAGGAGGAGGAGGAGGAGGAGGAGGAGGAAAAGATTTCTTTTTCACTTTTCAGACAGGAAACGTGTTCTGTATAAACAATCTGTAATTGAGAAAATAGGCTGTATTTACTGAATACGTCATTTGCAAATGAGACTCAAGTCTCAATTAATGGATCCCTGTACCCCGTGGACCGGCAGTCTAAGAAAGCTTAGTCTGATCAAATTAAATGGACCGGACACTCTTTGTTAGTGTCTGAACTCGAATGACCAACCATTGAACAAGATTAGTTGTTTAAATATTGGGTGTATATACAACTTTTCCATGAATGAGGTCAATTGTGTACGCCAAGAAAGCAAGTCATTTGTGGAATATAACAACTGTAACTAAAACAGAATAAACCAATATAAAATGCTTTAGTTCAACCCCCCTTCCCCCCCCCCCCCCCCCAACACCTTATTCTGCTAATGACTTGTATTTTCCAATGGGGGATACTCTGTGGCGAAGTGGTTACCCTCGACTACCTCGCACTCCGAATGGTGTGGGTTTGATTCCGAAGAGCGTCGTTTGATTTCACGAGTGCATCTTCTCGGAAAATCCTGGTGGTCGTCTCTGAAGCTACGGAGTTCGTGCTCTGTGAGATGCTGTCGGCAGACCGCTCTGCGAAAAGAGATTGAACTAAATAGGACAAAACCTGTTGCAATGAAGTCGATCCACATGTATATTAAACCCACTTTTTATTTCCCAGTGGAGCAAACGCCTTTAACCCAGGAGTTCTTCGAAGCGAAGAAGTTAGACTACCTGCCTCACAAGCGTCTTCAACCCACGGTGTCTACGAGGTCAAGTGAATAAACTACCTGCACCACAAGCGCCTTCAACCCAGGGTGTCCTAAAGGCGGAATTAATAAACTATCTGCCTCAGGCACAGGTGGTCGTGGCTTCGTTTTTGGACTCCTGTCATTTGGTTCCCGATTGCAGTTGTTTCAAAGACCCCGGGGGTCGTCGCTGGAGCTACGGAGTTCGTGCTTTATGCAGGCAGTAAGCTTCTCTGCGGGGAGAGGCTGATATATATCGGGAAAACCTTGGTGCAATGAAGGACTTCTTGCTATGTTTTTAATTTCTTTTAATAATGTTCTTAAACAATATTGACTGTTTAAGAATAGTTTTTAAATCAATGTACTGTTTACTTTTATTTCTAGAAAACCTGTGCCATTGGGGTTTCTCAATAATTAAATTGTCTCAAGGTGGAGTTTGGTAAATTTAGAGCGATTGTTGGGACACTTCTAGTGGTGTACAGTATGTTTATCATCATCATCATCATCATCATCATCATCATCATCATCATCATCATCATCATCATCATCATCATCATCATCATCATCATCATCATCATCATCATCATCGTCATCATCATCATCATCATCATCATCATCATCATCATCGTCATCATCATTATCATCATCATCATCATCATCAAATGCCTTGTCGACTGGCGTGGCAAATATATTTCTCCACATTTTGCGATCTCCAACGGCATGTTTCAATCCTTGTATTGACTCCCATGCGGGCCATAACACCAGACATTCAAACAGTTCCTCTCGCTGTCTTTCCCTATCTTTTTTTCCACAAATCTTTCCAGTTGTCGCAACACGTTCTCCTTTCTGTCTTTTCATAATGTCAAAACAATGTTTTAACTGTAATGAATTTGAATAACGAAGACACAAACCATATATAGTACGATTTATTCCCTGGCACATTTCGCTGCGTCTCGTCAAGTACTTACTGCAGATGTCACACAACATAGAGTAAAATAATTAGATTCATCGTTCAAGCTGAAATATGCACATGTTCACACAGTAATATCAGTTGTTTACCATGGTAATTTTAAATTGACTATTATGTCTTTCTGTTTGCACAAAATAGGCTTGTGCAGATGGATCATTATCGCTTCTGCAAACTTTATCAAACGACCATTTTGTATATGAAACAACATGCGAAAAGCGCTGTCTGCCACATAACGGAACATGCGCCACCGAATATAAAGAAGAGACCGTACTGGATTTTCCCAGACAGTCACAAAACTGGACGACAAATATGAGAAACCAAGGAAAGGAAAACAACGTCACTAGATGGCAACGGGTGACGCTATGAATTCGTGGATTCGAAAGGATGTGTTTATAAAAGTCTCCGTGTGAAGGTGACACCTGGAGGCGGTAATTTCGTGATGAAGCAGCTGGGAGTCCGGAGAGGAATGTGTTAAAGACAACACAACGGTAGAAAGACCGGGTGTAGATACCTAGACTTTTATTTAATCAGTTGAACTGAGGATTTGGATAATTAGGCCTCAAGGGCAGCGAGCTGGACTCGGAGCTCGTAGGTAGATGTTATTTAAGTGAGCGCCGATCCTGCGTATAGGGATCAGCTCACGTTTCTACAAGAGTTATATCCTTTGTCCTGCGACGGAATAAACGTACGTCTGAAAATCGTT
Organism: Cepaea nemoralis; assembly: GCA_014155875.1. NCBI lineage: Eukaryota > Metazoa > Mollusca > Gastropoda > Stylommatophora > Helicidae > Cepaea > Cepaea nemoralis. Next base: position 150,695 of record JACEFZ010006228.1, on the reverse strand, counting down.
TGCTCGACTTGAGTCTGCCATACGTTCATGATCCGGTTCACGTAAGATAGAACATGTTTTGTTGTTCTGATCTGTTCTTGACGAGTTCAATTTGAGTTGCTTTGAGTGTACGGTCCCGTTGGATTTAGAGGACAGGCACTTCTTTGGTTTCTCATATTTTTCGTCCAATTTTGTGACTGTCTGGGAAAATCCAGTACGGTCTCTTCTTTATATTCGGTGGCCCGTGTTCCGTTATGTGGCATAATGCCCCCTCCCAGATAAAAAAAAATTATTTATAATTTTTTTCTTTATATCTGTATATCTGTACGACTATCACAACAATTTTAACTACCACTGAATAGCACTTGGTGTTACCCCCTTATCTACCCTTAAAAAAATAAAGCTACATAACGGGCACACCCACCTGTCCAAACCCTCCGTTGGACGTCGTGTGGCTGATCATGGGCATTCAGACCAACTAATAAACATATTAGTCCCTACCTTGTCATAATAGACAAGTGTGTCCTAACTCTAGGTATTACCAAATCCATGTGGATTACTGATTGGTAACATACCAGATGCGAAACAAGTAATGCATGATATGATGAAGCAAAGCAATGGGAGATTGATCATGCAAGAGCTAACGCAATTACAAGAGCTCAAGACAAAAGGGATAAAGACAGTGACAAATTAGAAAATAATACCAGACTAGTGCCTGATTTACCAGAAGATCAGAAACAGGATCCGACTCTAAAATCTTGTTTTAAGAAACTGAGTGAACCAATAAAACAAGGTAAAAGAGGTAATTTGAAATTTTTCCTATACAATAATATTTTATCGAGACGATATGATAGAGGTACATCACGTTATTTTCAGACTGTACTTCCATCGAAATATCAAACTGAAGCATTAAAATTAGCACATGATTCTCCATTCGCTGGTCATATGGGGATTGCTAAAACCACTAATAGATTGCTAACGCAGTTCTATTGGCCTGGATATAACAAAGACATTACCACACATGTACGTTCATGTACATTATGTCAGATGACCACACAAAAAGGCAAACATCCCAAAGCACATGTTCAGAAAACTGATTTGGCATCACGACCATTTCAGAAAATAGCTATAGATATTGTGGGTCCGCTAAATACAACTACTGATCGAGGCAATAGATTCATTTTTAACTATGATTGATCTTTGTACTCGTTGGCCAGAGGCTATTCCTTTAAAGTGTATCACGAGTAGATCCATTCTAGATTCATTGTTGATAATTTTTAGCAGAATAGGATTTCCTAGCTGCATATTATCAGATAGAGGTAGTCAGTTTATATCAACGGCTACTCAAGAGGCAATGAAGATACTTGGGATTCCACAGGTGTTTAGTTCACCTTGGCACCCGATGACAAATGGTGTGAATGAGAACTACAACGGAGTTCTTAAACGAACTTCTGGCGAAAGTTGCTGCGGAAAGACCCAAAGATTGGGATATGTTATTACCAGCGGTACTATTTGCATACCGAGAGGTACCACAATTTAGTACAGGGTTTTCTCCATTCGAATTGGTATATGGAGCAAATCCAAGAGGTCCATTATTAATATATAATGACTTACTCACAAAGAAAACATATGATCATCCGAAAAGAGATGCATATGAAATGGTGACACAATTAAGAGACAAAATTATCACAGCTTGTCAGATTGCAAAATCTGCACTAGATAAAGCTGGAGAAAGATACAGACAATATGGTAATAGGAACGCCAAGACAATAGTCTTGAAAGAAGAAGAAGAGGTTTGGTTATTGTTACCTGATCCTCGAGATTGTCTTGTTACTTCATGGCAAGGTCCATTTAAGGTAATTAAGAAAATTAGCGATGTAGATTATCGTATTGATGTCAATGGCAAACATAAAATTTTTCATATTAATATGTTGAAGCCATATATTCCACGTGAGGATAACTCAGGTCAAGTGACACAACAAATTCCTCATAGGATAGCAACAGCTTGTTGGGTAATTAATGAGCAACAAGAAGATGCTATAAAACAACAAATTCCAACACCTATAGTGAATAGCGACAGTAATTGGCAAGCGATACAGATAAGTAAAGATTTATCAGTACAAGATAGAGAAAAGCTTATTACTGCAATAAAGGAATATAGTTCAATTTTTTCAGATAAACCGGGGCAGACATCACTGATTAAACATAAGATAACTTTATTATCAAATGTCCCAGTTAAAGTGAAACCATATCCTATTCCAATACATTATTTGGAAAAAGTTACTGCAGAAATTTCAGATCTAGATAAAACTGGAATTATAAAAAAATCAATTTCAAATTACTGTTCACCAGTTGTAATTGTTAAGAAAAAAGATGGGTCATTACGTTTATGCGTTGATTATAGGAAAGTTAATGAATTAACTTTACTAGATGCAGAACCTATGCCAAATATCGATGAGTTAATTGAAACCATGGCAAACTCGAAACTATTTTCGAAAATTGACCTTACAAAAGGATATTGGCAAATTCCAATGGAGGAAGATTCAAAGCATATTACAGCTTTTAGCACGCCGTTGGGTTTATATGAATGGGCATATCTTCCATTTGGTTTACAAAATGCACCAAGTACATTCATGAGAATGATGAGAAGATTACTTCATGGAATTACCAACGTAGCAACTTATATGGATGATATTTGTATTCATACTTGTGATATTGACACACATGTTAAAATTCTAAAACAAGTATTCCAGAGAATACAAGAACATGGGTTGAAAGCTAAACCAAGTAAAATTGAGATAGGGTTTACTGAGATACAATTTCTAGGTCATAGAATCTCTAACGGATTTAGGAAAACAGATCCATTAGTTGTGACAAAGATTCTTAATATCAAACCTCCAACATCCAAGAAGGAGCTTAGGAGTGTATTAGGGTTGATTAATTATTATCAAAAGTTTATCCCTAATTTTGCACATATGACAGCAACATTCTCGGAACTTTTAAAGAAAGGTCAACCAACAAAGATAGTTTGGACAGAGGATCATGAGAAGTTATTACAACAAATAAAAACTCTATTTAGTACATATCCTATTTTGAAATTACCTGACATTTCAAAAGACTTTGTTTTACAAACGGATGCTAGTCTACATGCTATTTCAGCTGTATTACTTCAACTACATGAAGGGAAACTACATCCTATTCTTTACTTCAGTAAGAAGCTATCTGAAACTCAGAGAAACTATGCTGTTACTGAACTAGAGGCTCTAGCTTTAATTGAAAGTATTGAGAAATTCTCTAGATACTTACTAGGTAGGAAATTTCTGGTTCTTTCGGATAACAAACCTTTGCAAATTTTCAAATCGGGTCATCCGAAGAATTCTAGAATACATAGATGGTCATTACTATTACAAGACTATGAATTTGACATCTGTCACATTCCTGGAAAGGATAATAATCTTGCTGACATTCTCAGTCGATTATAGTTGAATAGAAAGGCAGATCTTTGTTATAAGTTAATTAGTTATATGTTAATGTTCTGTTCTTTCATAAGTTAGTAAGAAATTTGATAAAGATATATTCAGATAGCGCCGAGTTGAGGGAGCAATGCTATAAGAATCAACTAAATATTAATTATTATTATTATTAGGATTGCAAATAGAATTTAGTCAATTAGGTACATATGTTACCGATTTTCCATTGACAGCGTGAGTGAAGGGAATACTCGGAATAAGAACTTCACAAGAGACGCGTGATTGGAACATTCATTGTGCATTCAATGGCCAAGCCAAGTATTTTGTTTTGTATTATGACACGAACTTGGAACAGTTATTCATTAATTGATTGTTGAATTCAAATAATTAGAATTATTAAGAAGTAATTGTAAATTGGTATAGTATTAATATAGTATTGGTATTAGTATAAATATTTAATTCTATGATATTAATTATTTACTTGCATTAACAATGTTGTTAGATTAATTAATATTATATTAGATGGATTAAGCTGCACAGAAGGAGCAAAAGAATAGATACAATCAAGCGACATTCTTAAAATATCCACAGGAAAAGGATCAATGGATTCTCAAGGCGGAAAGTGTATAAGTCACCCTACCCATGGAGAAAAATTTCAGGAAAAGAAATAGATGTATGATACCAAACAATAACAACAAGGATCGACTACAACAAAAATGGTTACATGGGAAACCTCATTATTACCCTCGTCCTAAACTCATGGTAATACCTAGAGTTAGGACACACTTGTCTATTATGACAAGGTAGGGACTAATATGTTTATTAGTTGGTCTGATTGCCCATGATCAGCCACACGACGTCCAACGGAGAGTTTGGACAGGTGGGCGTGCCCGTTATGTAGCTTTATTTTTTGTAAGGGTAAATAAGGGGGTAAAACCAAGTGCTATTCAGTGGTAGTTAAAATTGTTGTGATAGTCGTACAGATATACAGATCTAAAGAAAAAAATTATAAATAATTTTTTTATCTGGGAGGGGGCATTATGCCACATAACGGAACAATCGCCACCGAATATAAAGAAGAGACCGTACTGGATTTTCCCAGACAGTCACAAAACTGGACGACAAATATGAGAAACCAAGGAAAGGTAAACAACGTCACTAGACGGCAACGGGGGACGCTATGAATTCGTGGATTCGAAAGGATGTGTTTATAAAAGGCTCCGTGTGAAGGTGACACCTGGAGGCGGTAATTTCGTGATGAAGCAGCTGGGAGTCCGGAGAGGAATGTGTTAAAGACAACACAACTGTAGAAAGACCGGGTGTAGATACCTAGACTTTTATTTAATCAGTTGAACTGAGGATTTGGATAATTAGGCCTCAAGGGCAGCGAGCTGGACTCGGAGCTCGTAGGTAGATTTTATTTAAGTGAGCACCGATCTTGCGTATAGGGATCAGCTCACGTTTCTACAAGAGTTATATCCTTTGTCCTGCGGCGGAATAGTCGTACGTCTGAAAATCGTTTGCTCGACTTGAGTCTGCCATATGTTCATGATCCGGTTCACGTAAAATAGAACATGTTTTGTTGTTCGAATCTGTTCTTGACGAGTTCAATTTGAGTTGCTTTGAGTGTACGGTCCCGTTGGATTTAGAGGACAGGCACTTCGAGACACTGTCTCTATCAAAGACACGACAGGTTTCCAAGACATGACGTGTAAAGGACGACCCCGGAAGTTTATAATTGTGGTGTGTCACACTTCCCATGATCCCATCGCTTGTGTGTAGTTTCTTGTCAACCCAGCTAAGTATTTGTTCAGCAATCCTGGTGTGTAACTGCCTCTCTATTCTGCCAATGTAGGTGGACTCGCACCTACATGTGAATTGTTAAATGCTATTAGATGTGGCGTACAGATGGGTAGATTATTTTATTGGTGGGATGGGAATAGGTGTGGTTCAGTATCTAATAACTGGAGTTTCATAATGTGCCCAAAACGCGGCCCATAAATGTCTACTGTTCGTTTCTGAAGTTTGTGATAATTTATTTTGTGACTTAACCTCCCTCAAGTTCCAGTTTGCTCATTTTGCTTGCCGAGGAATTGTCAACATTCTTCTATAAAACCACATCTCAAAGTTTCCAGGGATATGGTCACTTGTGTACTAATTTTCCAGGATTTGCAACCGTATGTTAGAACTAGCTAGAATTCTTTTGTTCTAACTCCGAGTATACATATATATATGCACACTAAGAG
>JACEFZ010006228.1:57500-140000 GCA_014155875.1 Cepaea nemoralis | reverse complement strand
CTTAGCAACATCTTCGTGATGTGACTCATTATACTAATTGTTCTACGTTGATCACATTCCAATGCTACTGATTTCTTTGGGGTTGCAATAAATAACGAATTACATCATTCATGAAGTATATCGCCAGTATCATATATTGCATTCAGGAGTCTGGTAACTTTGTCTATTCCGTATTCTTCTAAAGCATTAATCATTTCTGTTGTGACGCTGTCTGAACCGGGGATCTTACCAGTTTTCACATGGTTAAGCGCATTCTGAACCTCCATCTTCAACACTGATGTTCCCTCATTATTATTTTGAATATCATACTATTCTTCTCTGTTATCATCATAAAGTTTTTTCACATAATCTGACCTTACATGTAAAATCTGATATTTTTTCTTTTATGATTTTTCCATCTTTTGTCTTTAGGCAGCCTGCTGATGTGTGTGTTCTTTGATTAGTAAGCTCCTGAATTCTTTTGTGCACTAGTTTGGTATATTTACTGTTGTGTTGTTTTTCAATTTTTATGCAATTTTTCTCGAGCCATGCTTCTTTTGCCTCCTTACAAAATGTTCTGAAATTTATGTGAATGTCTTTATATTTGGCAGGATTATTTATGTTCTGTCTTCTTGTTTCCATTAGCTGTAAAATGTCTTCAGTCATCCATATCTGATCACCCACTTCCTTTATTTTTGGAATAGTCTTTTTCTGCAGCTAAACTGATTGAATTCTTCAACATTTTCCACTGATCATTGTGGCATGTTGTTAGGATATGATCAATACCCACCAAACATACCCAGTAGTGGAATAACGCTAGAGTGATGGGACTAATTTCTAACAGAGTGGTAGGTCATTGGAAACCAATGTGACCCAAATGAACTCGGAACGTCTAGGGCATTCCCGGGTATATTGATGAATCCACATCTGTTTATTTATTCCCAAATTAAGGAAAACTAATGTTGACTTCTTATGAACCCCCAATTTGTATCCATTTTCCCATGAAGGTGAAAGGGTTACAATACTTTTGTTTTAATATAGAGTTCTCCTCAATGAACAATTTGGAACCTGGGAGCTTACAGTGGAATCAGGAATTTACTGTCCACTCGTGGTTATCCAGCCAAATACCTTCCAAATTTTTCAATATGTCAATTAATGGTTTAATTAAACATATAGTGAAAACAGGCACATCAGGCACATCACGAGTCATTAAGAAAAAGAGAGGTAAATTTCACCAGTTTAATACTGAATAATAAACAAAATCCTGTGGAAAGCAGAAACCTTTGGTAGGCCATTGAACACAAATTACATATCAGTACACACAGCATATATGAATATATAATGTTAACATAGAACATATGTATATTAATATATAAAATAACATAATATATTAATATTCTCTCTTTCCATTTCTTGTTTGATGTTAATCAATTTTCCATCTGCATTCATTGTTCTGTCATTCCAGGTTCCTACTTTTAATGATAGTAATCTTTTACACCTAGTAGCTTGCTGACGATCGGTAGTCATCTGGTGCACATGACCATCCCTACTGGGTTAGGCTGCTCCTCTAGAGCATCCATTTTATCTGAATGTCGATGATATCGCAAAACATAATGTTCTTGGCATCTGTAAAGAAGGTAATTTGCCATTGCTTTCCTTCTTAGCAGTGACCATACTGGTCAATGACCGTAGCCATTGTCTACTCAAAAAAGAGATCCTCTGCCTACCGTCGCAAAGCTGGAGACCATAACCCACAACTATCTGTCAGCTGCTCTTCAACCTCATCCCCACCTGCACGCATGGCTTCACGTAACCCTGATCGGGAGACTAAACGGGTACTCCACCTTGCCCAAGGGTGTACCGTAGGCTAGCGGAGGGAAGGAGGCACCTTACTTCTCCTTTGATAGGGGATACCCCTACCCTGCCACCCATTCCGGATGTAGTAAAAGTATTTTGCGAAATTTTGAAAATTAAAAATCGCCATTGGAGGAAATAACATGAAGAATGTACACTTTGCAGGAGACATGTTGGGCTCATATCCGCACGGAATAAAAAGATAAACAGTGCTTCAAGCGTGCTCACTGGAAAAGCATGAATAACGTGACAGTCTGAACGAAGACGAGACGACAAGCTTTAATAATTGTTAAATTCTGCACCGAGACTGCAAGCAAAGCCCTCAGACTGAGAGCTTGATGTTGGCCATGGCGAGCCACTTAGTGTCATTTAATATTAGTTTGTTCGAGTTATTTTATAAATACAGGAAGGATGTGGAGTAAGAATACCGTCCATGCAAAATGTGAAGATGTCAATCAAATATGATAAAGAAGATTATAAGGCTGTTTTATCAATGTACACCGCTGTTCTGTTGTTCCGTCCAGGGGCTGTTTCGTCCGTGTGTAGATAGGAATTAATTAGTGCTGGACAGTAATACAGTTTCATCCTACATAATGTCAAGCGTTAAGGCGAGCCGCAGTTAGAGTTGTTGAGCAGGCTGTTAATATGATCTAAATAAAGATGTGAATTCTAAATATATTTATAGATGGGACACCCCGGCAAGAGCTAGATAGATCCAATCCGCAGCTTGATGTTATTGATGCGGAGGACATCATCAAAGATATTCAAACCTCCCTAAAATAGTAAATAAAAGAGCGACGATATTCTACCAATCAAGCAAACAAGTTAAACAACAAACTGGGCCAAAACCACCTCTGACAGAGCAGATGGTGCTCTAATTGCAGGCAGCGAACAGGATCTGCACGAGTTAGTAGAACAGGATCTGCACGAGTTAGTAGATGCGATCTCTGAAATAAGTTCAAGAAGTCAAATATCTTGGAAGGCATAGTTCTTCTCATAACACGCCTAAACATATTTTACTGCCTGCGTCTACTTTCTCCAATCAGTTTACAGTTTTTATTTGCTTCTTGTAGGACTTGCTTATTTGTTTTTCTGTCAGTCCATGATATTCTTTGTATTTCCTCAGAAACCGCATTTTCAATGCCATTAGATGCTATTTTTTAAGCTTGTCTGCTCAATGCCCACGCTTCACATCCAGCAACAACACAAGTTCTATAAACCACTTCAACATGAGGTGGCAAACATATCCACCGATTAAATAGTTGTAAATTGTAGTCAGAAAAATAATATAATGTCTCATATAGAACAATGGACTATGCATGTGAAACGCGAACAATAAACAGACGAGCTGAGAAACATCTGATGAGAGTGGAAATGTGTTTTCTGTGGAAAATGCAAATTATGGACGGACCGAAAAACACACCTGACAGTCCTCCATGAAACAAATGAAAACATAAAGTGCTTAGAGATACTAAAACTAAATAGGAACGATTTTATGTGTACATGAAGATGATAAATCAATTTAAAAACTTATAGTTATAACCCTTAAAATTGTGGGAAAAGAGCAACGGGAAGGCAATCAGATAAACGCCTGGATGGTTTCGTCATACGGAATAATAGGAACAAGAATACATACCTATTCCAAGACGCCAGTGATCGTATGAGATGACCTTTCAGAGAGGCAAATTCTGATGAACTGGGCCTGCAGTAGCGGGCGGAATGGTATCCCTATATAGTAGACAGTGTACAAGGATTAGTGAAACACCATGTTCGGCTTCTTGAGGTGTATCCCTATATAGTAGCCCTATATAGTAGACAGTGTGCAAGGATTAGTGAAACACCATGTTCCGCTTGTTGAGGTGTATCCCTATATAGTAGACAGTGTACAAGGATTAGTGAAACACGATGTTCCGCTTCGTGAGGTGTATCCCTATATAATAGACAGTGTACAAGGATTAGTGAAACACCACGTTCCGATTGTTGAGGTGTATCCCTATATAGTAGACAGTGTACAAGGATTAGTGAAACACCATGTTCCGCTTGTTGAGGTGTATCCCTATATAGTAGACAGTGTACAAGGATTAGTGAAACACCATGTTCCGCTTGTTGAGGTGTATCCCTATATAGTAGACAGTGTACAAGGATTAGTGAAACACCATGTTCCGCTTGTTGAGGTGTATCCCTATATAGTAGACAGTGTACAAGGATTAGTGAAACACCATGTTCCGCTTGTTGAGGTGTATCCCTATATAGTAGACAGTGTACAAGGATTAGTGAAACACCATGTTCCGCTTGTTGAGGTGTATCCCTATATAGTAGACAGTGTACAAGGATTAGTGAAACACCATGTTCCGCTTGTTGAGGTGTATCCCTATATAGTAGACAGTGTACAAGGATTAGTGAAACACCATGTTCCGCTTCGTGAGGTGTATCCCTATATAGTAGACAGTGTACAAGGATTAGTGAAACACCACGTTCCGCTTCTTGAGGTGTATCCCTGTATAGTAGACAGTGTACAAGGATTAGTGAAACACCATGTACCTCTTGTTGAGGTGTATCCCTATATAGTAGACAGTGTACAAGGATTAGTGAAACACCATGTACCTCTTTTTGAGGTGTATCCCTATATAGTAGACAGTGTACAACGATTAGTGAAACACCACGTTCCGCTTCGTGAGGTGTATACCTATATAGTAGACAGTGTACAAGGATTAGTGAAACACCATGTTCCGCTTGTTGAGGTGTATCCCTATATAGTAGACAGTGTACAAGGATTAGTGAAACACCATGTTCCTATTTTTGAGGTGTATCCCTATATAGTAGACAGTGTACAAGGATTAGTGAAACACCATGTTCGGCTTCTTGAGGTGTATCCCTATATAGTAGCCCTATATAGTACACAGTTTACAAGGATTAGAGAAACACCATGTTCAGCTTCTTGCGGTGTATCCCTATATAGTAGCCCTATATGGTAGACAGTGTACAAGGATTAGTGAAACACCATGTTCAGCTTCTTGCGGTGTATCGTGTAAATCAGGGGTGTGCCAACTACGGTCCGCGGACCGCATGCGGCCAGGCAACTGATATTATGAGGCCCTCGAAGGCATTTAAAAATAAAAATGTTTACTTCGTTCTCAAGTTATTTTGTTAAATTTTACAGAATTTCATGTACCGTTACGATTGTTTTAACATTTTTGATAAAATTACTTTCTAATTTTCTATTTTTGCAAATATTTATCGACATGTACAAATGTAATAAGGAAGATTTTATGAAAAACAGAAATATTTTCCGCTGAATACAATTATTTATTTTGTAAGAAAATATTAAATTTAAAAGTTATTTGCTGTTATAAATTATTTCCACATTTACAATGTTCAGATTAATGTATTTGTTGTAGTAATCTTGATATATTTCTGAAATGTATTCTGAGTTTACTCCTTGTTTTCCGACTATTTTATTTTCACACACAGCCGGAAGTAGGTTTTGTTTCATTTCCTTTTTAAAGTTTTGTAAAATACTAACTGTTAGAATTTTATTGAAACATTGAGTGTCACTAAAAACCCAAAGATTGGAGATGAATGCCGTGTTTTTAATGATGAATGAACAATTAAGTACTGTTTTGTAAAAGTTGGTAGCAATTCAGCTTGCTTGTTGTGTCGAGAGTCAGTGGCTGTCTTCAAGGAGTACAATTTAAAAAGACATTAGCAGACAAAACAATCCGATTTCGGATACAATTTATCAACTGAAGAGAGGGAAAGGAAATTCCTGGAGTTGTTGAAAAAAATTGGAGCAACAGCAAACTGTTTTCACTAAACAGTCTTCAATTCAAGATGCTGCAACAGAAGCTAGTCTTGTGCTGTCACACAGAATTGTAAAACAGAACAAGCAATTTTCTAATGGCGAATTCATTAAGGAATGTTTGCTAAATGCAGCAAACATTTAGTAGACAGTGTGCAAGGATTAGTGAAACACCATGTTCCGCTTGTTGAGGTGTATCCCTATATAGTAGACAGTGTACAAGGATTAGTGAAACACCACGTTCGGCTTGTTGAGGTGTATCCCTATATAGTAGACAGTGTACAATGATTAGTGAAACACCATGTTCCGCTTGTTGAGGTGTATCCCTATATAGTAGAAAGTGTACAAGGATTAGTGAAACACCATGTTCCGCTTGTTGAGGTGTATCCCTATATAGTAGACAGTGTACAAGGATTAGTGAAACACCATGTTCCGCTTCGTGAGGTGTATCCCTATATAGTAGACAGTGTACAAGGATTAGTGAAACAAACAAAACAAATAAAATAAACAAGTTTGACAACAATACTTTATCAAGGAGAACTGTGGTCAGACGTGTTGACATAATAAGTGACAATTCGATGCATAAGCTTCAGGATGCAAGTAAACATTTTTATGATACTCTCTTGCATTGGATGAGAGTACCGATGTACATAATTAGTGATATTTATACGTGAAATAAACACATCTTTCAAACTCACTGAAGAGTTACTGAGTGTTGAGTCACTCAATGACACAGCCATAGGCCATGTTATATTCAATGCTGTTACTAATTGTATTGAAAGAACTGGGTTGGTTTGGAACAAGATGGCAAATGTTACAACTGACGGAGCTCGGGCTTTGACTGGAAAAAATGTAGGTCTGGTAAAGTTGGTAAGTGATAAGATTAAAGCAGAATATCCTGACCACACATTATTACCACTTAACTGTGTGATCCATCAAGAAATTCTGTGTAAAACTGTTTTGAATATCAAGCATGTTATTGACCCACTTGTCAATGTCAGCAACCTCATCAGATAAAGAGGACTTAATCACATACAGTTCAAGGCATCACTAGACGATTTGGAAATCAAATATTCCGATGTCCTGTACCACACTAGTGTTCGATGGCTGAGTCTCGGCAAGGTGTTTGAGGTGAGTGTGGGAACTCAGAGAAGAAATAGTGATGTTCCTAGAGATGAAGGGCACTGAATGTGACTTTAATGCTAACATTGTCAATAAAGAGTGGAAGTTAGACTTTATGTTTGCTAATGAACTTATGGAAAAGTTAAGTGAACTGAATGTCAAACTTCAGGGCAATGGTGTGTTTGCACATGAATTGTATGTTCATGTAAAATCATTTCAGGCAAAACCCTCACTGTTCTCCAGACAAGCAAGTGAAAAAATGGTTTGTCACTTCCCTTTGCTGAAACAAGAAACCATTTCTGGTGAAATGACTGAACAGTACAAAACCCAATTAGATGCATTGACTCAAGAATTTGGATGGAAATTCCAAGATTTCAAGAACTTAGAGCTACATTTCAGTATTCTCAGTTCCCCTTTTAGTGCAGAAGCGGATATAGCCACAGATGACATACAGTTGGAGCTGCTTCACTTACAAGCAGATCATGACCTGAAACAGAAATTCAAGTCATATGGTTTGCTGGATTTCTATGGATCTTTATCAGAAAAATCATTTCCCAACTTGAAAAACTTTGCAGCTAAACTTGTATCATTGTTTAAATCAACATACATTTGCGAACAAGTATTTTCTTGCTTGAAGATCAACAAATCTAAGAATAGGTCTTTATTGTCGGACTGCAACTTGCATGCTGTCATGCTAATTTCAACAAGTAAACTTGTTCTAGATTTCAAGAATATTGTCAAAAATTACAAGCAGTTACATACATCTCATTTGAAATCAACAGTTGTGGTTGCAGTTGAAAAAACAATGTTGTCGGTTTGTGTCTAAATTAAATCCATTGATCGATAATTTTTGTTTAAATTATTATAATAATAAAATTGTAAAATCTTGCTATCAAATTAGTAAACGTTTTTGTCCATATTGTAAAATATAATGTATAAGTAAAATAAAATTGCAACAATTAGTTATTTATACTGTTTAATAACCTATAAATAATTCATAATTACTTATTGTGATAAGTTGCTGTAAACAAAGTGGACATAATATATATGCGCCGCCCCCCCCCCCCCCCACCCAATAGCTTTACGTTTGTCAATGTGGCCCTACGCACAAAAAGTTTGCACACCCCGGGTGTATATTATGCTATTACTGTATTTTTGCTGACCCGTGGGTTCTTGGAAGCTGCCAAAGAGTAGTGGCTAGACGCTCGCCTTCCGGCCTCATAGTTATGGGTTCGAATCTGCATTGAGGCAGATTGTCTTACAATTTACTTCGGCACTCAGGTTGAGCCAGCCTAAAATTTGTACCAGGGAATGACTTGTGAAGAAAGACAGTCGACTCAGTACTGATCCTATCATTCACCGAGCGCCGATTGGTCTATACAATTATAGGCCAAGCACCGTGTCCAATGCACCTACTAGTCCTTTACTTTGACAGTGTCACCGCCTCACTTGCACATATAGTAAAGGGCTGCAATTCCAGCCCAAGGGAAACCATTGAGTCGAGCAGGACCCGAGTAATCTAGAACCTTCTCGAAAGAGATGGTCACCAAGTCCATGATTCCGTGGACACTGATGTGGCCCGCCTAATGCGGGGTCCACGAGGAACTCGGACAGAGTTACCGCCCGTGTCGAGTTAGGACACGCGGAGACCGGCAGAGGACAAACGGACTGGAGAGAGACAACAGGGCCTGCCTGAGAGGGACTCATAGATAGTGATAGATATACTAGGGCTAGATAGTGTGCTAGATTGTTGTATGACAACTATATGTTTGATGTTTAACTATCTGTGATATGTAAGATAAGAGAGCGCGGGTCTGTTTACCCACTGCGCCAACTGTACACTTCATACAATAAATGTTCTATATCCTAGCGAACAGTGTATTGTTGCCTGTATGAACCCGAACCATTATTTAGATCAGAGTAAGACCATGACAGGCTTTTTGGGGGCTAGTTTTCCGGTTTTGGCATAGAATGTTTTCTTAAAAACCTGTTAAATGCCATGTAAAATTAATTATTTAAGCATATCACATTGATTTTTGATAACACATTGATTTGTTTAAAAGCAAGTAAATTATTAACGTTACAAGTTTACATAAAACTAGTAGCTATCTAGCAATAAAATAGAAATAATCTGAGTCCCTCGGCAATGTCTCACCATTGCCTCCGTAGCGCCTCTTTATTTTGATTCTGTAAACAATTTTGTTTTCCGACATGTTACTATTTTGACATTTTTTTTTGTGTGACAGTGACTAATGTTTTCTCGCTCCACGAGCAGATTGTTCCGCAACAAGTGCCGCGTCCAACCGATGAAACCTTTCCAACAGTAACGAGAGTACAAGACAACATCGAGGAGCTTCAAAATTCAGAGCTAAGTTTCACCTCATACTCATTGTACATCTAAGCTGTACTTCTCATGTTTCATCAATGTATTATTTTGTATCATATTGATTTCTGTGCATATTCATAAACTTGTCACCAACATAACCTTGCATTTTGATTTACACATTAATAATTAGGGGAGTAAACCAAATTTTCGACCACATAACATATTTTTTCTAAGGGATTTAACTCTATAAACTTAACAAACAAGTAAAACATAAAATGTCTACTTTAGATCAATGCATTGAGCAAGGAATAAAGTTAGGTTATAAAGAAGAGAAACTATCAGAATGGGCACAGAAAACACACGCAGAAAACATTGCCCGTGAAGAAAGAGCGATAGAACGCGAAGAAAAGAAATTGCAAATGCAAATGCAAGCAGATGAAAAGAGACTGCAAATGGAGGCCGAAGAAAAGAAATTGCAAATGCAAGCAGAAGAAAAGAAATGCAATTGCAAATTGAAGAGAAGAAAATACAATTGCAGGCTCAGGAGAAACAAATGGAGCTTGAGGCCGCCGCCAAACAGGCCCAACTAAATGCCGAGACACAGATTAAACTAAAACAGATGGAAATGGAGGCCAACGCAGAAATATCAATAAACAAGTTAAGAAGCAAAGAAGAAGAACAAAAATATAATAAATATAAAGGTCTCGTGAAGGCTTTCTGTTCTGGAGATTCCATCTTCGCCTACTTAGAAAATTTTGAGTGTCTCATGTCTCATCATAAAATCAGTAAATCAGATTGGGCATTTATTCTAATGAGAAATCTAGCTCTTGAACCACTGAAAGTAATAGAGACAATACCACAGGAAATGCGAAAAGACTATGAGTACCTAAAACAACGCATTCTCCAACATTTTTCTTTAGACACTGCAGGTTACCAACAACAATTTGCCAAATTATCTCCACAACCAAACCAAACCTTTATAGATTATGTCAGTACAGTCCAAGACATATGCACAAAATGGATTAACTCGGCTAAAACCAACAATAGCCATGATAAGCTTAAGGAACTGATTATAATAGATAAAATAGTTAGCACCATCCCCACACCTTTTGCCAAGTTCTTAAAACAAATGGACTGTAAGACCATTCAGGAAATCGAGGCGAAGGGGAATGCATTTTTCACAGCAAATAGGGATATTTTTCAACATAACATAAGTCACAATGATACAGCAGCTGCAGTAGTGAACACCAAATACTCCAAACAATCACAGAATAGATTTAAACCACGATCCAATGTCGGTAAAGTAGTAAGATGCCAATATTGCAATTTTCATCACGACAGTTACGGGATGTGTGACAAATCACCCACCTACCCAGAACACCTCAAAAAGATGGTGGAGAAGCAAACAGCTAAACGCATGGCTTACCACAGAGCAATTAAATGTTATTTCTGCAATAGCTGGGGTCACTATAATAAGGATTGTGAAGGCCGAAAGTTATTGAAACAGGCCAATGCGGCATTAGTAGAAACGTCGTCTGACGAAGAGCTTGAGTCACTAAATGAATGTGAAAATCAACACGACAATGAAAGCGAGCTTGGTAATGCTGTACACGTCATCAACACCATAACAGACAGTAAGTGCAACACCTGTACGAAGTTCCAACTGGACACAACACTACATTGTGGTCACATAATCCCAATTGCAAATGAAATAGCTAACGCTGCCTTATCATCTACAGGCAAGCTAGTTTTTTATACAGGGTTTGTTAACAACAAAAAGTGCACGTTAATTCGTGATTCCGGCGCAACGCTCTGTGGGGTGAGGAAAACATTAATAGACGCTAAAGACTACACAGACAAACATGTGACATGTCGCACATTTTCAGGTACGATAGAGAAATACCCCCTTGCTTTGGTCGAAATTCAAACACCCTTCATATCGGGACGAGTATTGTGTGCTATCCTTGAAAATCCCGTCGCGGATATTATACTTGGTAATTTACCCAACATACATCCATGCTCTGAAACAGAGATCAAAAGGTGGGAGCAAAAACACGGTATCCACCACAGAAATAGCGACACAAAAGAGAAACACCATTCTTGCTTGTCTCAAACTGCCAAAATACCAAGGGAGACAACCACTGAGGTAATTCAGGAAGAATTTACCGAGGTGTACAATGCAGGGGCGGTCGAATCAAGAAACGATACGACCGAATTAAAACCTCGAATTGAGGATGCTACCAAACTACCAAGTACCGAACCTGTAAATGTGCAACAAAACACACAACACACAAACGCAATAACACGACAGACAACCCACAAAACCAACCCCGACCAACTGCAGGAATCATTAGAAATAGTAGCGCCAAACTCAACTAACATCACTTTTGGTAATGAACAGAAAGCAGATACAACACTTGCACCATACTTTAAATTAGTAGGACTTAAACCAAAAGTCACTAAGAACGCATCGTGGACATTTAGGCTACAGAATAACATCTTAACGAGATTTTACACAACAAACCAGACCACGACACAGCAAATTGTTTTACCACAAGCACATCGAAACAAATTGCTAAAAATAGCCCATGACTCCCCTTTTGGAGGTCATATGGGATACGAAATGACCAAGGCTATTGTCCTAACCCATTTTTTTGGCCAAAGTTTGACCAAGAGATTAAATCATTTTGTACATCTTGTGATACATGTCATAAACTGGTCAAGGGGAATAACCCTACTACATTCTCTGTAAATGGAAAATTGAAATTTTTACATGTAAATATGTTGAAACCATACTATGCTAGACAGGACAATGAGACGAATGAACAGACGCAACAAACTGTGGACGGAGACGAACCGACAATTTCCCAACGGAATGACACCTCGACAAACGAAGCATCGTTAACGACACACGCTTACGACGACGACAATGACGAAGACAGATGGACATTACCGACAATCTGTGATATTGACAATAACGACAAATTTGACGACATATTGACGGTCGATCTCGACGACGACGACAATGACATTGAAGACAATTTACAAACTGTAGCATCTGTGATAAATCAGACAGACATGGACAACACTGAAATCCCTGTGCCAATTATGACTGATGACGGAAGTATAAAGGACATACATATCTCTGACACTTTGACACAACAACAGCGACAGGACATTTTGACGCTCCTAGACGACTATAAGACGATCTTTTCCAACAAACCTGGACGCACTGATAGAATAACACATTCAATTGTGTTAACAGATCTGAGACCGGTCAAATGTAGACCATATTCTATTCCTCTCCATTACAGATCTAATTTAGATAAAGAAATTTTAGATTTAGAGAAGAATGGCATTATTCAAAAATCTATGTCTCAATATTCTTCACCGATTGTCTTGGTGAAAAAGAAAGACCAGACAATCCGCTTGTGCATCGACTATAGAATATTAAATACCAGAACAACAACGGATGCAGAGCCTATGAACAGTTGTGAAGATCTTATTTTAGATATGGCTCAATCATCCTTATTTTCTAAGACAGATTTAGCGAAAGGATATTGGCAAGTTCCTCTACACCCTTCTTGTAGACATATAACAGCATTCGCAACGCCTCTAGGGTTATACGAATGGCTATATCTTCCTTTTGGCCTGAAGAACTCACCGGCCACATTTGTGAGACTAACAAGATTGTTATTACACGGAATTAATGACGTAGTTGCTTATATTGATGATATATGCGTCCATTCTTCTGATATGACTTCTCACTTACTCACCCTTAAACAAGTCTTCCACCAAATCTCTCTTTTTGGACTTACTATCAAACCTTCCAAGGTTGAAATAGGCTATACACAAATAGACTTCCTTGGTCATAGAATTTATGAAGGAAAATTGTTGACTGATGATAAAATTGTTTCCAAGATCCTTAAGCTAGAAGTACCTACCACAAAGAAGCAGGTTAGAAGTTTACTAGGTCTGATTAACTATTATTCTAAATTTATTCCACATTGGGCAGAACTCACCTCAGTCTTTTCTGATATGTTAACTAAAGATCATCCATCAAAAATTTGTAAAAGTACCAGCTTAGATGATGCAATGTGTAAGTTGAAACATATTTTTTCTAATCCACCAGTCTTGCGATTACCCAACATAAATTTACCCTTTATTTTGACCACAGATGCGAGCGCTATCGCAATAGGAGGATGTTTAATGCAGGAAGTGGATGGCGTTCGACACCCGATCCTCTACGTAAGCCGCAAACTGAAGAAGGCTGAGACTCGTTATGCCACAGTTGAATTGGAGTGTTTGAGCCTTTTGTTCTGTATATTGAGACTATCTAAGTTCCTCTTGGGAAGCCATTTTGTGGTCCTCACAGACAGTTCGCCATTATTAGTACTGAATCATGGGTCGCCCAAAAACAACAGGTTACAAAGATGGTGTCTTCTACTTCAAGACTTTGACTTCGAAATTCGCCATATTAAGGGCACCGAGAACATAGTGGCTGACCTTTTATCACGGCAGACAAATGCGCCAGTAGAATGACTCTAATCACATTGGCCAGTAGCCACACTATAAACTGTGATACTTTTATTTCGTTACATATAACAGTGTGACTCTACACCTGCTAGAGTACTCTCAGTGATTAGGTTAATTACGTCACCCTTAAACATACGTTAAGAGCTATATTGTAAGAACTATACCACCAAATGCCTCAGCTCTAGAACGATTCCAGCAAGAAACAGTAACTGTGTTTATTTCAACCAATTATATCAACCAGTGAACTATCTCTGAACAATGTTATATTTCATACGGGACAGTGAGAGCAATCCATACTTGCTGTTGCTACAAAACTTTACAAACAGCCGAAACAGAACAACATCGACGACAACACTCAAGAGACAGCCATACTAACTTTAACATTCATGGCATAACACACGAACGAAGGGACGTCAACGCGCACATCATCGTTGGAGTTATTTAATTAATTAGTTTACTATTAAATATGTATTATATTTCCATTAATGATGTATATAAATTGTGTTAACCTATAACTTGTACATATTCTACTTTAATATTACAGACGGTACCATTCATATGCTAAATAACCGTCCTATACAAGTGTCTCTAGTTAAATTATAACCTATTTTTCATTTATCGTACAAAAAGTACGTATTTTCTTAAAGGGCAAATATCGCCTAGCCCATTTTTTCTAAGGGCAATAACGCTTACCTCAACTTTAAATATATATTTTATCCAATTACTATTTTGAATGACAGATGAGTGAATGACTGCGTGAAAGGATTAAATGAGAGAACGATACACTTGGCGGACAAATTGTACGCAAAACGTATTCATTGTAATTTGTCTGCGTCTTCCATGTAAAAGTGCATGACTTGTCTAATTTGTCAATACATGTGTAGAATTTAGTTTAGTAGTGAGTTTAATTTAGTAGTTATTGTAATATACTTAGTTTAGCAGTTAGGATACATCTAAGCACCACTACTTGGAATACCTAGTCAGGTATTGCACACAGTGCAGTATTACATGATTGAGGTTATCCCAACTCGTGACGCTTGGAATTACACCACACATTCAGCACGCACGTTACACAAACCTCAAAACTCAACACTATCAATTTAAAATACAGTCACTTTATTAGATACATCATCTTATTAGTTAACACACTAACAAGCCAACAAGTACACATGTAGTCTGAGGGGGATAAAAGAACAAGGTAACTACATATTTAGCATTATATAACATACGGGAGTAAAAATGTATAGAAATACACACACAGATCAAGATTTGAAGGTGTACTTATTTAGCCAAGACTTCGGTCTTGTTAACCCTCTATTATATAGGGGTTATTTGTCTGGGTACCATTTCGGGTACTATGAGAAGGGCAAGTTGTAAATACAACTACTAAAATGCCACGTAACTTCGGTCTGATAAGCATATTTAAGCACACGAGAGACAGGGATCTCTGCACCAAATCAGACAAGTGCTGTATGGTAGAATACATGAGTTTTTAGTGCTAATAGGTAGGTTACCAGGTTACTATCCACCAAACTACAAACACCAACTGTATGTGATTCGGTGACAGAATTAGAACGGATCTAATTCCCAACAACAAATCATGTCACGGGGGAGGAGGGATCCTGTCACCGCCTCACTTGCACATATAGTAAAGGGCTGCAATTCCAGCCCAAGGGAAACCATTGAGTCGAGCAGGACCCGAGTAATCTAGAACCTTCTCGAAAGAGATGGTCACCAAGTCCATGATTCCGTGGACACTGATGTGGCCCGCCTAATGCGGGGTCCACGAGGAACTCGGACAGAGTTACCGCCCGTGTCGAGTTAGGACACGCGGAGACCGGCAGAGGACAAACGGACTGGAGAGAGACAACAGGGCCTGCCTGAGAGGGACTCATAGATAGTGATAGATATACTAGGGCTAGATAGTGTGCTAGATTGTTGTATGACAACTATATGTTTGATGTTTAACTATCTGTGATATGTAAGATAAGAGAGCGCGGGTCTGTTTACCCACTGCGCCAACTGTACACTTCATACAATAAATGTTCTATATCCTAGCGAACAGTTTATTGTTGCCTGTATGAACCCGAACCATTATTTAGATCAGAGTAAGACCATGACAGACAGCCCATTACTTTTACAGCCCTTTACTTTTACAGTCCTTCATTTTTACAGCCCTTTACTTTTACAGCCTTTTATCTTTACAGCCCTTTACTTTTACAGCCCTTTATCTTTACAGCCCTTTACTTTTACAGCCCTTTATCTTTACAGCCCTTTACTTTTACAGCCCTTAACATTTACAGCCCTTTACTTTTACAGTCCTTTATTTGTACAGTCAGCACTCGATCGGTGATGTGGACAATATGTCGCAGGCGACTTTACATCCCATAATATTTACTGTTATCAGTATTAGGCTGAACTGACCTGGAGCTTTTTTCCATTTTAACGAAATCCCCACCTAACTGGGGATTCTAACACATAGGCCGGGGGTCAGATGACCCGAGCACCAGCTACTGAACCATCAGGGTTCCAGTACAGATACTGATTAATTCATATCTGCTTGCTATAAGAGGGTTAAAGTATTGTGCTTTCGTGGCAGATGCTGATGAATGTTTCAGGATGTGTCCCTATTGTGTGTGCTAATATCCGTACTCGAGGTCACGATGGCCGAATGGATACCAGCGCTTGTTTTTAAACATTAGGTGTGCTGATGTCGAGATAGCGGGTTCAACCACCACACCAGTAAGTTGAACTAATATATTAACTTCTCGTCCTTGACTTGAAGTACAAGTAACTCTGAGGTCGGAGTGGGGTTGCTGATGGCGAGGAGCACTGGTAATAAGGAAAGCTAATCCAAACGCATAAATAAGTGCACTAGAAGTAGTAGCACGTGTATCGACTACGATTGAGTTCAAACGGAGTAAGAGCAAAATAGAAAGGAAAATAAATTCACACTCTATGGTATAATCTAACAGGCGTTGATTACCCAAAGGCAATGCCTAACACTATTACTGTTACAATGATCCCGCTCCACTAGGTTGTCAATTAAACGTAAGATTAACAAGAGAAACAAAGAGGATTAGAACTGTAAGTTTGACAACGATATACCAAGAGCAAATAATACAATTCCTTTCAATATATCAGTTACTATATGTCTAAAAAAAAAAAACAATGCCGGGTTATTGCTAGTTAGTTGCGTATACTTGACAAGACATGGCAATGGGCTCTAGCATTGTTTAGCTGTTTGCAATTCCTGGGCAAGCTTCACGTTCACTAGTTTGCCATTGCTTGGGGTGTTGGGGCGGGGAGGGGGGGTTCAATACAGTATAGCGAAAACACAGCATAAATTAACAAAAGAAAATACTGAAAACAGCATAAATTAACAAAGGAAAATATTGAAAACAGCATAAATTAACAAAGGAAAATACTGGGGAAAAAAAACAGCATAAATTAACAAAGGAAAATACTGAAAACAGCATAAATTAACAAAGGAAAATACTGAAAACACAGCATAATTTAAGACGGGAAAATATTGAAAACGCAGCATAAATTAACACAGGAAAATAATGAAAAAGACTGCATAAATTAACAAAGAACAATACTGAAAACGCAGCACAAATTAATAAATGAAAGTACTGAAATACTGTATCCATCAAACAAGCAAAGATATATTAACTGATGCAGTGCCGAAGGATAATACATCGCTAAATGTGCCTTCCCATTTGGGCAGGAGGACGATATATCGCCAGTATTGTGTCATCGTAAAATTTGTTTTGTTTCTTTGAATCTTCCACAATTTCAATACTTAGTGAATGGATATTTGCATTATAACACTTGTTCATTCGATTGTGTACCTTGTTTAGTTCAGACCCACTTTTTATTTGTTTGGCACTGTATCAGTTAACAAAAGAGAAACCAAAACGTTAAGAATAAAAATTGACTACTTTAGGAAATTTAAAGTTAGTAACAAAAGAAACTTAAGTAGAAATGTCATAATAATGTTATGATAAATATAGAGATAACAAAGCAATGCATACAGGCGAAAGAAATTAATTTGAACGAGCAGTATATCCACATTTAATTACTGTACAACTTCGATTAACCGTCTCCGTCGGAAACAGGACTGTGCCGAATAACCGAATAGACGGATAACAGAAATCTTTTAATACATATGTACAGTAACGTGGGACGAAAATGAAAATAAAATCCTTTAAACGTGAATAATACAAACATATTGTGGCACTCTTCCGAACAACGGTCCCAAATTATTTAGTGTAAAAAGTATCCCATACAGGGCCTCATTAGTTGATGTTGTCGATCACTTGCGGTTCAATGTGACGTGGACTGCTAGACCGATCGATGGATGCAATAAATGTTTCCTGGGCCCGGAGGACCCTCACTTCGTCGGAGTGTATATCTATTTCCACATATAACTGATGGGTATACACTCCGACGACAGTGAGGGCTCTCCGGGCCCACAAACATTTATTGCATCCATCGATCGGTCTAGCAGTCCACGTCACACTGAACCGAATGTGATCGACAACACATTCAATGCTCGATCCGATATGTACAATTTGTTTTCCCCACAAAGAACAAGCTTTCGGACAGTATTTACAACTTTTGTGCCACAATTTCCACATATAACTGTGATTGGCACGTAATTCCATTTTCTCAGTTCTATATGTTATTTCGTAGTGTTTAATATTTTTTTTATTATATCACCTAATGAGGTCCTGTAAGGAATGCTTTTTACAATAAATAATTTGGGACCGTTATTCGGAAGAGTGCCCAAATTGTATTTAATTTTACAAAACGTGCAATATAAACTTCAATATCATGGTAGTTATGTACAGAAATGTCACTTTAAAGTAATCTGTCATCTCATTCTGTGTCTTTGAGGCTTGAACGCGGCCATGTTCCGCACCTTGTGCAGAAGTGGGATCTGTGTTGCATTTTACTCCTCTTGCATTTCAAACCAGTCGATGCACTTTGATAACATTGTTTCTGCTTATGTGTGGCTAGTTGTAAGTTTTTGGTTCAGAACTGATCCTTCATCGTCATCAATTTCTTCTTCTTCAATGATAGTCACACTAGAAACAGTTTCACCATCGTTCAAAATTGCAAAGCCTCCATCCATGTTGTCACATTCCAACTAATCTGGTACTTCTGTTAGCGTAATATTTTATGTTTAGTCCTACATTATTGCACAGTTGCACAATTTCGTCGACACTAACAATCTTAGTTTCTTCAGTTTCGTCAATAGGTTCCGGCAAGAGTTTATTCCACCCATTCTTTAGGTTAGTCACTGTAAGGTCAGCCCAGCCAGTGGCAACATTGAAAATAGCGTCCTTTTGTTGATACTCACCCGCTTTATTTTTAAAGACGGTGACGGATAACAGAAACTGGCATTTAAACGAGTGGCGGTTAATCGAAGTTTTACATACAATGTATTAAGGGAAGAAACTATATACACATACGAATCAAGAATAAGAATAGTAAGAAACAATAACAATAAGAACATAAAAACAGACACATGATTGGCATCAAACAAAGGAATTGTGTTATTGGAATAAGGTGGCAATATAAAGCGATGGAATGAATAGATAAGAGTGTTATATGAGGTTTTTTTTTTTGTTTTTTTTTTTGCATATCCTTTACAGGACATCGCTGTCAACAGCGGCATCTTTCAGCTGTATGTTGATTTCTTGGCAAGATTTACTCAGTAGTTTGCCATTGCTTTCTGAGCGGCCGGCTCAGTATCCCGCAAGTCACCAGCTGGGGTCGAGCCGCTCCCAGCTCTCGCCCGCTACGAGACTCTGCGTGATAAACGGGATTACGGAGAAAGTGGTGTAACCCCTCGGCCAGAGAGACCGGCAATGAATACATAAGAGAGTTATATGATGAATACAAAACACAATTAAAAGAAAAAAATTACCGAACGGGTTAAAGAGATGGTGTCGTGTGACAACACTGGCCCGGATCTCAGTGGTTGTCATGACCTTTGGGTTCTTACTTCTGCCTACTATTACCTTGTTGACCCCGGGACGGTGCCCGGACGCTGACTTATTTTCCTATCACTATAGACAAACAGATCACCACCTGAGGATAAGAGAACACTTTTCAGATAAGTAGAACCCGAGTCTTTAATCAAGATTCAGACTCCACAAAAAAACAAACGAAGTTCAAGTTCAAGACAAACAGAAACCACACTGAGTATTTGTGCGAGGATTCTGGAGGAGCAGATCATCATTCCACCAGTAATTTGTCAGTCATCAGTAGGTGAGGGATGTAGATACCGGTGATCGAATATTGTTCACCTGATCTCTCCTTAGGCTGCTTGGAACTCCTCTTCACCTGATTATAGGCAGATAAAGTTCTTTGTACAAGACCGCTTCTTCCACCAGACTGGAGTTGAGATCAGCTGCCTGAAAACGACTCTTCTCCTCCACGGCACTTCAAACACGTCAGCAGACACCAACGTCAATAATAATAACGAGGATAATGAAGGTTCCTGCAAGTAAGAAGAAGATGCCCGGTGTACATATCCATTTCACCTGTTATTAATACATCACAACCAGATTCAGACTGATACTAGCCATGTGGTCAGTTTCCACCCTCAGACCAATTCCATAGGTCTGACTTCAGACATCTCGCCACTAGATCTGTGTAGAGCAGCCAGGTACTAGACTTCAATGTCCCTGATTAACCTCACTCATGGCAAGGATAGCCTCTCTGGAAACACAATCCACTACCATTCGAGATAGAGAGGATATAAGGTTCAAGACTTCAGGTAGAAATATTTCCCCTATACTGGCCAAGGGTGTTGGTCTACGTTCCAGCTGCGCTGGTAAACCTTTCCTGAAATATTGATTACAGACAGACAAAGAAAGAAGAGTGTCTTCTTGGGTCTGTCGCTTTTTCTCCTCCTCTCCTCGGGCATATGGGAAGTTTGGAATTTATATGCACTGAACCCCATTGGTTTGGCTTCTCTTGGCAGCCCAACCAAGTGTAAAATCATGTGCAGAACATCCTGTTCCCATTATAAAACAGGTAGTATATTCATTAGACTCGCATAATAATATTATTATTCTCTGAGCAAAAGAGGTAATATATTAATAAAACTAGAAGTTAGAAAGCAAACATTGTATGTGTGTGCCTCGTGTGTATGTACATGTGTCAGGGCGAGTTTACCCTAATAGGTATGAAGATATCGGTACCCCTCTTCCACAACTCAAGTTAGATACAGCTCGACCCAGGTTGATATCCCTTCATAGCTTACAATTCCTCTATCCTCCTCAGCGGTGACATACGCGTCATGGCTCTGGTGCGCCACCTGATGATGATAATCTGTGTCGCTAGTGCCCCCCTTTTAGGGTAGTTAAATTAAAGCTTTATGCAAAAGGAAGACACAGCAGGCTCATCACTAAACTGGCTTGGCCACTAGTTGACAGACCTCACAAGACACTCAAATAGATCAGTACAGCGGGAGAGAACAATTACCTTTTCTGTAGGAATAAATCAGCCACAGAATGTGCTATCCTAGCATCTAGAGAGCCACCACTGTCCCTCTTTATCTGGATCCCCAGACGTTGAAACAATTGACAGTAGACACAACTTATCTGGATCCCCAGACGTTGAAACAATTGACAGGAGACACAACTTATCTGGATCCCCAGACGTTGAAACACTTGACAGTAGACACAACTTATCTGGATCCCCAGACGTTGAAACACTTGACAGTAGACACAACTTATCTGGATCCCCAGACGTTGAAACACTTGACAGTAGACACAACTTATCTGGATCCCCAGACGTTGAAACACTTGACAGTAGACACAACTTATCTGGATCCCCAGACGTTGAAACACTTGACAGTAGACACAACTTATCTGGATCCCCAGACGTTGAAACACTTGACAGTAGACACAACTTATCTGGATCCCCAGACGTTGAAACACTTGACAGTAGACACAACTTATCTGGATCCCCAGACGTTGAAACACTTGACAGTAGACACAACTTATCTGGATCCCCAGACGTTGAAACACTTGACAGTAGACACAACTTATCTGGATCCCCAGACGTTGAAACACTTGACAGTAGACACAACTTCATTTTTACACCAGAATAGGATTCACGGGATCCTCAGGGTAGCTCCCTGCCCTTCAATAGACTGGCCTTGGGTCTTCAGTTTGAGGTCAATAATTCCCCAACACAAGACATGACCGTTAGCCCATTAGATATCAACGGTGAATGCCGTTGCCAGCGTTCTCCGGAAGTGTCGTCAAATTGAATGACGCGATATTCTGGATAGACTAGAATGGATACTACTCAACAAGGGTTAGAGAGTATCTCCCGATATCTTCCTCAGGACAGTGAATTTCACCAAAGCTGGACTACAAGCGTTGCGTGAACCCAAAGATGGTCGAAACTGGTCCTGGATTACCAAATAATAGACCCACACACACTATCATACTGTACACCCATGAAAATGGGGTACCGCAGAGTGTGGATTCGGTTGCCCCATCCTGAGGTTCAATTCTGTTTTGTCACAGATGGAATGAATATATAAAAGAGTTAATGACGAAACACTAACAGAATTACAAGAAGAAAGTAAATTAGAAGTCCACCATATACTAAACAAAGCAGTCACTGATGCTGTGAAACATATAAAGAAAAGGAAAACGCATGCATCAGATGGAATCACGGCAGAGAAATTAGAAGTATCCAGAGAATTTCCTGGAAGAAGGTAATTACTGAAGAACATTATACCCAACGATACGACAGCGCTCATATAAAACATTGCTCATACAACAAGAAGAGGATAATTACACTAGAACAGTATGCACAACTATGGGAAAGAGGCAACATAGTTCGTTGTTTATATAACAAGAAGAGGATCATCGAGAAGACTGAAAAGATCTTAGGTAGAAGAGACAGAGACAGACAGGCTGAAATTAATCTTGATGGCCTAAGACGGAAGCAATGGGGGATATTAGAACTGATTAGAACTGATCCATTAGAACCATTAGAACTGATCTAGAAACAGAGATCTACGTGCTGTTTAGAAACATGAACATCTACGTTATTCGACACGGCACATGTGATTGACGATGACCACCATCCCCCCCCCCCCCCCCTTCCATTTTTAAAAAATTCAAAACCGATGTAGTTTCAGATTACCTCTCAAGGTGATTCCATATTGAGCCTCCTTAATTCTAATTTCTAGATTTCTTTCTAAGCGGCTTAAATTGAATAATTTATAGGCGACATCAAAATCAACTCGCCTAATTCTAATATATAGATATAAATACGTCCTTGACAATGCGTTTAGCTCTCTTAATTTAAGTGAACGTGTTTCTTCTAAAAGCTTCGTGATGTGTCATACAAGCGATTTCTTTATTTTGTACAGATAAATACTCACCAATAGCATGCTGTCAGTTGCAGTGAGAAAAGGGTTAAATTACGAACCGATGTTTTCGTATTCTTGTGAAACGTGGACAATTAATAGATACACAGAGAAATATTTAATGGCAGCTGACACATAGATTCAACGGAAGATGCGAAGAAAAGCATGGACAGATAACAAAAGTGAATGAGGCAAATCTTCAAACAAACAAAAACAAACAAAAAATAACAACAACAAACAACAAAAAACAAAACCAAAACAGATGAAAAAGGCAAATAATTTAGAGAAATAAGACGAAGACGGTGACGATTTTAGGCATTTAGGAGGAGCAGCAGATCTTGAAATATCTGGGGGGTCGGCCTCTTCTATGGTACTTACAATACAAAGATGTGTGTGTGCGGGACATGTGTGATACACGCATTGTTACTGCACAGTGGGGGAAAGTCGCCGCTGATAGCATTGCATAACAGGCAAAGATCAGAAATGGGGTAAACAAAGTAGAAATTGATTGTTGAATGGTCACACACCGAGCATGTGAAACGTCAGATGGTGCTTGATGGCGGAAATAGCCGTGTGTTTACATGCTTCCGTCGTGGACGAACAGTTACTGTGTGAATTGGTCCGATCAGTCACATTCGCTACCGCCATGGGTTGTAATTATTATGCTTTTTTAGAAAGCACAATGTTACAATCTCTCGACTGTCAAACATAAAGGTACCAATGCGTATGAGGAGCAATAAACTAGCAAACTTAACGACAACTAGCAAATGTGATGATAACAGACGAAGAGAAGACAAAGACATAAAAACCTGGATGCATTATAAGGATATAGAGCTGATCAGACTAATTGATGATGGACTGTGATGGCATTAAATCACATCTCACGTTTATGAGCCTTTTCTAATGCCATGTGTTGTTGTCCCATATTTGTCAGTTCTTTATGATGTCATGTGTTGCTGTTCCACGTTTATGAAGAGATACATCGTTGATAACTTTCAGTTCTCTCATAGCTCTGATTGCAAATTCATGCTTCAATATTAAATTGTATTTATCCTGAGATCATTCCCATCAATACTGAGTTCATGCAAAATGCCCAAAAGGTGTTGATGTTTCCTGGTGCAAAAGCTTTGATTAGTCTGTAAAACACACATATATGATGCTTCCCATAAGCATCGCTAATGTAAAAATTTTATTTCTTCTTCATTTATCTGCAATAAGCCCCGATTTGAGTTTCTGAAAAGTTTATTCTATCTAGTCAAGCCTTTCTCTTCTTATTGTCAAGACATTACTTTATCCTCTATGAAAATATGTTTCTCTTCTTGCTGTTCCACGCCAAAACATTCTTTATTCTATATACAATGTGTTCTTCTTATATATAGATGTACTGTGTATGTGTTACTATTGTGTGTGTATGTACATGTTTGTATGCATGTGTGAGAGAATGTGTCTGCGTTTGTGTGTATTTATTTAGACATTATTTTCATCATCATAATTTTGACGCTCCAGCGCTCGATGGGTGGTACTGGATCAGTGGTTCTCAACTGGTGGGGAATTCCCCCCCCCCCCCCCCCCCCCAGGCTCATCCTTCTAACATTCATTTTATAAAGTAGACCCACAAATCACGTTTTATGTGGATGTCTAGACCTGTTTTAACATATTTACTTTCCATTTTTACGTATACTGTGTAGGGGTGGGGGGATTTTTAGGTAGGAAATATGAAAAGGGGGGGGGGGATGACGTTCTGAACATATGGTGAAGGGGGGCACGGGTCAAATTTTTTATAGGAAAGGGGGGGGGGATGAAGTTCTTAAAATATGGTGAAGGGGGCACGGGCCAAAAAAGGGTGAGAACCACTGTACTGGATAGTGTCATTCCATGAGAGTGTACAATGTCTTTGATGATATGTACACAGTGTCTTTGATGTTGTGTTTATGCATGTCTAAAATAGGACAGACCTAATCAATCACAATATAATAGCCAAGCAACAAACACAGATATATGTGCTTTGATTTCCATACAGCTCTCCTCAGGTATATATCACATTTTGTGGGGGGGGGTTCGCATATCCTTTACCGGACATCGTTGTCAACATCAGCATCTTTCAGCTGATTGTTGATTTCTTGGCAAGATTACGCTCAGTAGTTTGCCATTGCTTTCTGAGTGACCGGCTCACATATCCCCTAAGTTACCAACACGGCGAGAACCGCTACCGATTCTCGCACAGGTTACGTTCCTCACGTGGATATACGGGATTACGGAGAAAGACGTTAACCCCTAGGCCAGGGAGACAGGAATATATCACATTAAGTATACATCACAAATATCAGTATGTAGCAGTAGAGATCCGTCATATATGTTTATGTCGGAACACGTCCGGTATTTATATATTCCTTCCGGTCAGAGAAAACAAGTTTACTCACCTAAGTTAGAAAGAAGGAAATACCACAATGTAATATACAAGTAAATGGGAATATTCTTATAAAGTGAATGGGTACAATTATCTAGGAACAGTAATAACAACTGATGAGAGATGCCTTGACGAGATTAGAATAAGAATCGTCATGGCAAATGGAGTCATTTGCAAGATGGAAATCGTACCGACCAATAAAATGATGTAATTTGCATCGAGAAAAAGAGTTTTGCGGTGCTACATAGAACCTGAAGTTTTGTCCGATGGCTGTGGAAATGTGGTTTCTAAGGAAAATGTAAAGAATCCCATAGATAGAGCGTCCTATAAGAGTTGTCGTACAAGAAACATTTGAATACCGTAAACTGATTAGATAAACTAGACGAAAACAGTCAAGTTTTTATTTTTGGACCCGTTATGAGACGAAATAAATTGGAGAACTTGGTGACAACTGGCAAGATTGAGAGGAAGAGAACAAGAGGAAAGCAGAGAAGTAAATGCATGTATGACTTGCCACGTGGTATGGTCCAGTCAAAAACATTGAACTGATACACGACTCTGGCGATCGCGTGAAATGGCGAAACATGACCGTCTACGCTGATCGGTGTGGCACATGATGATTATATACTAGGAAAGCAATTACAGTTAACCAAACCCAGGAATCTATCAAACGAATCAAACTAAAAGAATAAAGCACACACACAAAGTAAGTTAATTTGTAGGTTTTAATGTATTTACCAGTAAAACAAATGAACTGGATATTAGAAGACAATAATGTAACGGAAATTAAGAGAACGAAAGCTTTAGACAAACAGCTGATTCCTATCAGACGAGTGTAGAGTCGCCATTGCTTTATATGGGGGAGAACATAGTGTATTATGAGCTGTCCAGTGTCTAATGAAAATCGTAGATTGATTAGAGAAATTAGACGTAGACAGTCAAAATTTTTTGGACATGTTATGAGAAGAAATGGACTGGAGAACTTAGTGACAGCTGGCAAGATCGAAGGGAACAGACCAAGGGGAAGACCGAGAGGAAAATACCTGGATGGCTTGGCCACATGGCATGGACGAGACAGGAACACTGAGCTGATCCACGACTCTGGTGATCGAGTGAAATGGCGAATCATGACCGCCCACGCTTTCCGGCATGGCACATGGTTGATTGATTGAGTGTCTAATATGATTTATTTATTTATTTTTTTTTTTCGTATTTTTTTTTTCTTTCTGTAAATGGACATTTAAACATGTGATTTCATAAAATTATGTTTATTTTATTTTCTTCGGGAGAATTTTGTAGCTTTGTACAGAACTGGGAGAAATGGAATGCCGATTTCGTTGTTTATAGTCCATAGTTTTATGGTTTACAGTTACAAGCTTTTGAGTAGTTTATAAAGCAAGAGTACATATCTATGTTAAAGACCTTGGGGTCTACTCTATTATATAGTTATTATCCTTATACTATTATTCTGTTGCGGGAGCAAGAGAATGCCCGAGATGACAATAGATTGTACTCCTACAATCACACGAAATTACACTATCTTCTCGAGTGCTTGAACGTCAACTATTTCTCCTAATGACACTTAACGGCAAAAGTTAACGGCGGAAGATGATGATGAAGATAATGACAATGACTGACTATTTTATTTGCGGCCTACTGTATTATTGGCCTTGTGGCCTATTCTTCACAATTTTCTACTGTATGATTTTAAACGCGCACTACTTGAAAAAGATGGGCCTCAATTTTTTTGCCCTTATCCAAAACAGCTAGGTGTCCAATCTCACTACCCAAGATATTATAACAGTGTAGGCTGTTATACAGGGTTTAGTTAGATGGCACGCACGCTGTGCAAGGGGAAAGAGATTAGGTATAGCTGATGCACGAATGAGCACTGTAGTTAGGGATTTAGGGACGCTCATGTGCTGACGTAGGAAAATACGGGGCTGAGTGAAAACTGAGCTGCCGAACCAACAACATGCTTTGATAATTGCTGTCTGCATTTTTATATTATAGAAACTCCTTCAATTAAACTGACATTTATAGACATCGGTGGCTTGTCTTCATATCTTCCGTTGCTGTTGAGTCTAGTCACTCTGCAATAGACTCGAAATGTAGCCAGATTGACCAGGATTCCGAACCTGGATTGTGAGAGAAACGCGAAGCACTGATGGCTTCTTCCATTCAATAGCCGTGACGTGAAACTGTTGTTCTCAAGAGGCTGCTGCTGCTTCACGCCGTCATTTTCAAAAGACCTATAAGAGCCCGTTGGCAAGTCAGCTCCAAGCTCTATTGGTTCGTGAACGCCGCCGTCCAGTCACTCTTAGACGCCGCTGTTGGATACATCATCACCGTATCTATCGATCTTACAAACCTGGGGCGTTACTATGCAATGTGTAGCAAGGGTCTACCTGCAGCCGTATAATCATTTTTGTTGAATCGAGAAATGGTCTAATCGGACAGCACAACCACGACAACACTGAAGGTTACTCAAGTGTGAAAGAAAATTGTTCAAGTCATGAAGTTTCTCAGAAAATCCGATCTAGCCGCATTGGGTTCCTCCGAGGCGGTTAGGCATAATGGTTGCTGACTCTGCTGAGGAAGGTACCTTACTCTGATCGTCTCGTTTACCTGACCGAAATCCTAACGTAGAAGTGCCCTTTTACGGGTGAAATCAGAAGTGTCCTTTTACGGGTGAAATCAGAAGTGCCCTTTTGCGGGTGAAATCAGAAGTGCCCTTTTGCGGGTGAAATCAGAAGTGCCCTTTTGCGGGTGAAATCAGAAGTGCCCTTTTGCGGGTGAAATCAGAAGTGCCCTTTTACGGGTGAAGCCCGAAGTTATTCATCAGGCAGCCGAAGCCAGAGGTTTACTGGCACCAAAACTGAGCCAGAACAAAAGCAAAGATCACGCTCGTCATTTAAGAGAACTTTGAAGGACCCACACCACTCGGATGGAATGTAGTCTACACACACCTTAACTTGTATCCTTCATAAAAACTATATTGACTATATAATTGTAATTGTTTAATATTAGCATTGAATGTAATTAGAATAATTAACAAAAATATTAAAATGGCACAAGATGAGGCTTCTTTGACACAGGTTTTGGGTGGAGTGAGTAGAGCAATAGGCAGACTCAACTCCGCAATAAGGCAGCAAGGGGTAGGTACAGACATTGAAAAATTCAGTGGGCAGGCGAGAGATTTCAAGAAATGGATGACTTCGGTAGAGAAACATGCATTTTTGGTAGGAGCGACAGACGAGGAGAAGAAAAAAATTGCTTGCCAGGCCACTGTAACACCGGTTTAAGATCATATTAGAAGGAGATGGAGAAGACGGGGAGAAATACAGACACTGCAGAGAAATAATAACGAAAGTAATCAAGACGGAGGACGACAAATGAGAAATTCTATAAGAGAGACAGTAGGTAGTACAAATATGGTCTCTTGGAATTGCGGACAGCATGGACATACTTTTAGATTTTGTAGCAACAGACGTGCTCAGGTTAGTGCACAGAATAGAAGTGTTAATAGTAGACCAAATAGAAATTTTGGAGAAATGCAAAGAAGACGCAGAGTTAATCAGACCAGCGCAGAAATACTGACACTGGTAAGAAATTATAGAATACAACGTAGTCGAGGTTTCCAATCGAATTGCCAGTATGATACCATTACGCTAAGGCCACGTCAAAGTTCAACCTGCTTAGAAAACAACCGCTTTATAACAACGACAGAAACTACCGCAGACGGGATGTAAACGTCGTGACGAAAACACGAAGGTATGAAGAGAAACAACATAGCAGGCCAGAAGTCAATGGTTGGCAGAGACATAATTTTTATAAGAAAAGATGGAACTGGAACTGGCCATCTAATAGTGAAGAGCAGAGAACATTGCGAAGTCAATGGTTTGAGGTCAGAAGGTTGAGATATGCACTCGCAAAGGCAAACAAAAGTGAAAATCAGCATCAGACTAATAGAACCTTAGCTGATGATCGACAGGTGTTTTCAGTTGTTTGAAGTAGACAAGAAAGAGAGACACAGACGCAGATGATGGAAGTGGTAGATAATATTACGCAGACTCAGGTAGACATGGTACAACCGACTAAAAAGATAGGAAGGGGAACACAAACTATTAAGACGGTAGAACTTACAAAACCAGCACAAGTAAAAATTGAAAAGGTGCCGCCAGTCAAAATTAAAGAGAATGTATGCAAGCCGTTAAAACCAAGAAACACCGGACAGAAAGTTAGAAAAAGTGTCAAAGCCAGATCTGCAAGTTTGCTAGTAAACATAGGTACGACTGGCGTAATAACAGATGCCTCAGATGGAGACATTGAGTTTCTCCCTGACTGCGACATGAAAAGTAGCGGTATAAATAAAAAAGAATATTGGTTGTAAGAGTTCCGACTACAGAGATGTTGCTTCCTCTTCTACAACATATAATCAACAGGTTGGGGGAACGATCATATACTGTGATTATTCAGAGGACGTAGGGAGGAAGGTATAAATATATCGGACCTATACTGAAAATAGTGAGCAGACCGACGCGGTAAAAACAGGAATAGCAAATAAAGGAAACAGAAAGAAATCATTTAAGAAGAAGAATAGTAATAGACAGATAGCGGAAATTTACTCGACTACGGAAGATGACATAAGAAAGATCAGAGAATATATGACCATAAGACTTGAATACTTTAATGACAGTCTGGCAGTTATAGATACTGAAGACGAGATAGATGAAGAGAGACACACACTAGTAGTAGGAGACAATGAACTATTTGGGTTAGATACGCTCTATAGCTGTTAGAATTCTGAGGATGATGAATAGCATATTGCATTGTTTTAGCTTACGAGATGAATTGCAGTTTGAGCATATACATATGTTTTTGTCTAAAATAGGCAGATGAATTTTTTTGGTGTAGTATCACAATATATGGTGCAGACAATAGTGTTATTGTGGGTAGAGAGTCACAGCAAGTGATAGATAATTTTAAAGCTGGCGAGTGGTGAAATATTCTACGTGGGTACGCTATAAAGAATATATTGTGTTGGTTGTGGTGCGGGGAGAATAGACAATGTGGAAATTGAAATGTCCCTTGTCCGGAATGGCCGGATGGAGTGGGTTGATCACGTTGAGTGATGTATAACTGGTGTGATTAAGGTAGGGTAGACTCAGCACAGAATTTGCATGGAGAGAGATAAACTAAGTATGAATGCTCGTACTAGACTTTACGTGTTGTTTGAGATGGCTTGACTCAGAGCTCTTAGAAGAGTAACTGGAGTATGAAAATGCTATGACGTGATGTCTGAGATAGAATTAAAGTTTCGCTTGTTGTTTGAGAAGCAGATATAGTAGCATTGGCAGAGGTGAGAGAATCCGACACGTTAATAGTGTAGGATGAGGAGGTTGAGGAGAAGTGAGTGAGCAGTTGGGTGTCAGAGTGATTTGTTTGGTTATGCATTGTCTTTGCGTGTGTAAACGTGTAGACAAACTTGTGTTCGTCGTGCTAATTAGAGAATGAAGTGAAGAGTGAAGTTTCGAAACGCCATCTGGTTGGAATGCATGGATAGAACGATGTCGGATGATGATTGGTAGCAGCGCATGGATATACAGGGTGGTTGGTGTGTCTTAGACTCCGGTGTGAAGGGAGATTGTGTCACTGTCTGTGGAAGAATAAAATACATACGCGTGCTGGAAGAAAAGTGATCGATATGCTTAGAGTGCGTTGAGTAATTGGTAGAATGTCGAATTGGTGTCTAAATTGTTTTCTTGGAAGTAAACAGTATATGTACGTTGGGTTGTCGTGATACGAGAATAATGACGAGAACGAGGTTGTCTGTACACAGCGAGTGGTCAGTGCATATGAGAAGCATAAAATACGAGTGCCGTGCGAATATGTGAAGAATTGCTTGTCTGAGTTAAATTGTGAAGGGAAGAGTTTGAAAGTTGATGGTGGTTGGTGAAGACAATAAGGAAAACTGAGGAGTAAGGGTGAGAGAGGCAGAAGTGAGTAATTCTGAGAAAGTATTATGCGAAGAAGCATGTGAATCCTTAGAAGCATGTTAGAATGTAGGGCTTATTAAGAACTTGAGGAATTAGTAATGCGGGAGAATGAGATGTAAGTTGTGATAGTCCAGAGAAGACTAGTTGCAAGTGAGAAAACAGAATAGGCTCTGACTTGTTAAAAGGGAGTGAATGATTGAGAAAAGTTGAAATGAGAAGTAGTTAGATTGTAAAGTCCTATGGCAGATATTGAATTAAAGTTCCGTTTGTCGTTTTAGGAAACAGATCTGGTGTCGTTTGGCGGAATTATGTTGGAATGAGATTGCATGATGCAGAGAAATGAGAGAATATAGCGAAGATGTGATTAGTATGTCTCGTCGGAGTGAGAATTGTTGAGAAGAGCTGTGTTTCTGTAAAGAAGATAGACAATACGGAGTCAGATTGTCTAGAGGGAGATGGTCGTTAGCCGTATGCGGTGCGGTTGCTGTTTCTGAAAGAGTCCCGAATAAATGTGAGTGGCGTGACTGCCATCGCGGTGTGAGAACGAAGCTAGGAGGGAGTTGAGTGTAGCTTAGAGTTGTTGTGGTAAGATGTTGGAAATTAGTGATGCGGGAGAATCAAACGTTAGTTGCGTCGGGTGGACGAGAGACTTAAAAGTAGAATTAGTTGTTGGTACAAATCAAATTCAGGGGAATCAACTAGATTAGAAAATAGGTGTGCGAGTTGCAGTTTCCCTTGGTGAGTAGATGAGTTGTGGTGTGCTGAGATAGCCACACTAGTTAGTAACTGGAGCAATTTAAGCTGTAGTTAACAGTAAGTTGTTTGGGTAGTATTTCAAGTGCAGTGGTGTCAGCTGTGGTTTAGTTTCGTGAGAGATGGAATGTTGTGAAGGGAGATAATCAATGGTGACTTCCAGAAATAATATGGTAAATTGTTGATTAATGACTTTTGTTGAGAGAATAGATATTGTTATGCGTATGATGAAAATACAATGTGTCGGTAACATATATATTGTGGGGTTAATGCAGGTTAATAATTGTCCTAGCATTGAGTTATTTAAAAAAAAATTGTTTTAGAGTAGTGGAATAGGCATGACTTGTGTTATTGGTAGTGAATAGATATATATTACATTGGTCCGTACAAGAGACCAATGTTGTTTAGTTACAATAAGTAGTTGATTTTATTTGAATTTGATTATTATTTCATTATGTATATTTATTTTGAAAAATGTGGGGATATATGAAATCATTGTGAAAACCAAGGGGGGTGACATTGTGTTATTTTGATTTGTCGTGATTATTTATGAATTGTGCATATTACCTTGTTTGTTAATTTTCATTTGCAAAAGTTATAATGATGTTACTTCTTAAGTTGTCCTGACTATGTTTAAAATAGTTTTTCGTTTGGCGTTCAGTTGTTTGGCGTTCAGTTAGCACATTGAACAGGTCCATATTAAAGAGACTTGTTAATGGGTCCATGGGAGGTCTGGATGCAGAGTTACGTTCAGAAAAATTGAGGCAACTTGAAGAAATTATCTTCATGGGGTAAAGAGAAACACATAGATTAAGAGCCATGGAGGTATATAGATGACATTGAAAATGGCTGCGGCTGTCAGCAAAGATGGGAATAAAACGTGGACTGAGAGCCATGGAGAGTGGATTAAGTAGACAAGAAAAAGGGTTTTGATCTAAATTATGATTGGTTATCATGTTTAATCGTTTTGCATTGTTAAATATTAAGTTGTTAGAACTTGTTAGAAAAATAGTTATCAGTTGCTCGCTCTGAGTAAAGACAGCATTAGTAGAAACACAGGGATGTGGGGGTTAAAATAGGAGCTGCATGAGACAGCGTTAATATGGGGGGTAAAATAGGAGCTGCATGAGACAGCGTTAATATGGGGGTTAATATGGGGGCTGTATTGGACAGCGTTGGGAGCAAAGTGGTTTAAATCAAAGAGGAGGCGCACAAAAGAAACATATTAGGAATAAGTATATACTTGAGGGAACATGGAGATTGAGAAGGTGTGTTACAGATAGAAAGTGCAGTCATATATTGCTGGCTGGTGTTGGCAGCGCAAATAATACAGGTTGGAAAGTAGAATAATATACTGAGTGTAGAAGGCTGGAGTTTTTTTTTTAGATCGATGTAACTTTTGACAAGAGCTTTTATTATTAACAAAAATTAAGATTATGTGATTGAGTTTTTGAAAACTTTATTTTTATAAAGTTTTGAAAGTGCATGGGAGGATAAATGTGATAAGTGTAACTACTTTTTACTACTCTTCGGTGCGCACCAACCATTTTCCTGTCTTTCTTTCCTGTCTATCCTGTGTTATTAATGTTAGTGAGAGTATGATAGCTTGAATCTTCAAATTTTGTTAATCATAATTTAGATCGACATTTTATAAAATGAAGCGGGTTGCTTTGTGAATGAATATTATTCAATAAGATTTTGGTGATATAGACTTACGATATGTAAATAATGTATGTAAATAATGAAGAAGAAGTGTGGAGTAGGGCAGTGGCGGATGGCTATGAGATGAATAGTGGGAATAGAGAGAGGTGTATAATGAATAAGAGTTCCAGGTTAGAGTTAGAGGTAGGTTCAGATTAGTTAGGGGATAGGTAAGCGGATTGCTTATGATTTATAGAAACGAAGAAGAAGTAACTTTAATTTTTGTGGGATTATTGGGTTAAGTATCTGGGGCCATGGTAATTGAGTTGTGGAATTAAGACTTTTCGGGGAAAAGTCTTGTTAGGATGGGAAGGTAATATAACAGTGTAGGCTGTTATACGAGGTTTAGTTAGATGGCACGCACGCTGTGCAAGGGGAAAGAGATAGGTAAGCTGATGCACGAATGAGCACTGTAGTTAGGGATTTAGGGACGCTCACTGTGCTGACGTAGGGAAAAACGGGGCTTAGTGACAACTCAGCTGCGGAACCAACAACATGCTTTTATAGTTGCTGTCTACATTTTTATATTATAGAAACTTCTTCAATTAAACTGATATTTATAGACATCGGCTGGCTTTGTCTTCATATCTTCCGTTGCTGTCGAGTCTAGTCACTCTGCAATAATATCATGGGGATGTATGGTATCATTAGACACCATTGATTTTTGAAAAAAAAACAAACAATGACCAGCCTTATCCTCTAATCGAACCGTGTTCCTTCTTAGCGTAAGACAGACACACTAGCCTCTCAGCCGCATCTCTTCCATAGACATCATTGAGGTTAGCATCATCACCATTATCATCACTATCATCATCACCATCATCATCACTATCATCACCACGATCATCATCACTATTATCATCACTAAATGTGTCAATCATTGCAGCGATCGTAAACATCCGGATCTTGCAATTCCGTTGCTCTTACCTTGTGCTGATCATCTTAATATTTCACAATGTTTTTATTGTATGTATGAATGTAACATGCACAATATACCTATTTGATGTACGAAAGATGAGTCAGCTATATGTCATCTACTGCCTATAGCACCTTGCGGTGTAGGACAGTGGGTCTTGAGCCTGAGGTATTAATGCCGCCTTGATAGTGTAGTCACCGAAATTGTGCATGTTAGCGTTTTCTTTTTCGCCCCCGACAGAAAAAAAAAGTCCACACCTTACTGATGATTCGAACCCGAGTCTCCAGAAGGAGAACTGGCGTTCTAGCTAATCGGCCAGTCTCTCCCCCCAAAAAGATGAGTAGATGCTGTTTTCTGCATTGACAGATCTGTGCTCGTCTGGTTCATCTTTGTCGTCCTTGGTTTATCCCTCCCTCCATTGCCAGGTATGAACGTAAACTTGACCAGGAATCACGAACAGTCAAAACATGCTGGGGCTGACTGCTACGTTCTGTAAATGATATACAACTAACCAACCTTTGTCCAGTACGCAGTTCCCTATTACGGTCGTTGCTGTTGCCTCTTGTCTTAGGAAGTGGCCAAACCAAGACAGCATGCAAGCTCTGACTTTTCAAGTCTTTTTTGCATTGTTATCATCATCATCATCATCATCATCATCATCATCATCATCATCATCATCATCATCATCATCATCATCACTATTATTATTATTATTATTATCACAAATATTATTATTATTATTATTATTATTATTATTATTATAAACTCTTTCTTTTTACTTTGTTCCAAATCAGTTGTTATAATTCTTGGGTAAACACAGTATCTCGAATTCGATCATACGCATTTCATCATGCAGTCATTACTAACGGCAACCGTGATGACGGAGTAGGATAGCACGCTTGCCTGCCTAACTGTTAGTCATGGTTCGAATCCCCATCAAACCGGATTAAAAACTTGGCCAGGACTCCCGTGTCGACTTAGCCCCAAATGTGGTACCAAGAAATGTCACGGGGTAAAACCGCGGCCTACGTGATATAGAACGCACCTGCCATAGAGTGAATACAAACATAGGCCTGGCACTACATACACTTCACCCAGGAGACATGTTAAAGGGTGGTCTTAGAGTTACATATTTTAGTTACATATTTTAGTTACATATTTTAGTTACATATGTTAGTTAAACCTAGTGGCATTTATAAGATCAGCTGGAAGATGCACAACAGAGATTAACAGCAAAACAGGGCACACAAAAGATGCATTTAAGAAAATACAGAGTATCTTATGCAATAAGTCACTGTGATTGAATGTAAGAAGGAGAGTGCTGAAGTGCAATATAGAACCTGTTTTGTTGTATGCAGTGAATCTTGGAATGTTAATGTACACATAAGGAAGAACTTGGGAGCAACAGAAATGTGGTTCCTAAAACGAAGGTTGCGAATTTCTTGGACTATCAGAGTACATAATGACGATTGCCTGAAAGAGGTTAATTAAACTAGAACATTATATACACAATAAGAAATAGAACAACAGCTCTCTTTAGTCATGTGATGAGAAGAGAGGCATTGGCGAACATCGTGACGACAGGATAGATCGAGGGAAAAAAGGCAGAGGCCGACCAAGAGAACCGATGCTGGATGGACTGAGACAATAGCATAGAGAAATGCCATCTGCAGAGTTGATCCAGAACACCAAAGACTGGGATATGTGGAGAGACATAAACGCCTAAGCCATCTGATTTGATAATGATGATTTATATCCATGACTCATGTTTCAGACCAACATAATGCGACAGATCACATGTGCAAACGTAGAATTCATCTCCTTAATTCGGTTTCTATATTTTGTCATGCCACGGTTTTAGTTTCACCTAGTGTCGGCCTATTTGAAATTGCATCTAATTCTAATATTTTTCTCACACGGGACATCTCCCGTTACTGTTTCATGTAGATATGTAAAAGTATTAACGCGTTCAAAGTTGTGTTCTCCAATTGTGTGATGTAGTTCTTGATGAGGTCCAGTTCATTGATATTTTTGCCTTTGTCTTGAGGGAATTTATATTTATATCAAATATTCCTGCCATTTCCATTATTTTATTTCATTATTGCTGGGGTCGCTTTTCTGTCCCTCCAATAATAAATTGTTGATTTTCGAGTGCAATCCTCAGGCGTTATTCTTTTATATTTCATCATCTTCTTAAACGTTCTCCTTTTCCCAGTCATATTCTTCTTCTTCTTCTTCTTCTTCTTCTTCTTCTTCTTCTTCTTCTTCTTCTTCTTCTTCTTCTTCTTCTTCTTCTTCTTCTTCTTCTGCTGCTGCTGCTGATGCTGCTGCTGCTGCTGCTGTAGGATACCGCGTGTCGAAAACACTAAAGCCTGCCGTAATTGCGGAGATGGCCGTAATAATGATGATTAATGATTTAATATGACATGATATAAAGGTTATGCATGATAAGCTTAGCGTGATACCCAGCTCAGCCTTGGAAAGTATCCAGGATTACTACTAGTTGCCATATATTTTATATTGGTACCTTGCCGTCTTAACAGACAATTGTTTAAATAAAGAAGACACAAACAATAGATTGTCTGGCATATTTCGCTGCATCTCGTCAGGTACATACTGCAGAATTCACACAACATAAAGTAAAATGATTAGATAAATCCTTCAAGCTGAAATATACACATGTTAGCACAGTAATGTCAGTTGTCTATCACGGTAATTGTTAACTGACATGCATGTCTTTTGTCTGCACAAAACTTTCCTATGTAGATTAATCATTATAGCTTCTGCAAACTTTAACAAGCGACTATTTGTGTGTGTTAAACACCACGCCTATTTGATAAAGTGGCCATGGGGAGTTCTTTTGGTCCTATTCTAGAGGACATCTTCATGGCACATATAGAAGAAAAGAGATCCTCAGAAATTAAATGATTGGTCTTCTACCTTCGTTATGTGGACGATATACTAACTATCAGTATCACCACAGACGAGCTTCAAGCAACATCGTTCCAGGCCATAATAAACATAACGCATTAAAAAGTCTCTCTATCTATGGAACACGAACACAAAGGAAGCGTTGCTGTTCCTAGATAGTCTAATGAGACGTAGAGTAGGCGGCACAATTCAAAGATCGGTGTTCCGTAAAGAAACATTGACTGGCCAATACTTAAATTTTCAGAGGATTACACCTGTCCGGTACAAACGGGGCTTAGTATGGATCCTGTTTGACCGTGCTTGGAAGATATCACCCAGAACACATTGACAGAGGAATTTTTAACTCGGAAGAATGTCTTAAAACTGAATGGTTACTCCACAGGATTTATAAAGCGCCACTGCCAACCCAAACCACAACCAGACGTAACTACAGGTCCAAAACTCAAGGTATTCATACAGCTAACCTTTCGTGGGGATGACGTAATGCAACGTCTACAGGACCGGCTCATTACAGTAGTCGGCCGTACATTCTGAGTGGCAACTCCAGTTATTATTTACAGAACCCCACCTATTCCCACCCCAGCAGTAAAAGAATCTGTGCCTCTCTACGCCAAATCCAATTGAATTTACCAGTTCACATGCAGGTGCCAATCTACCTACATTGGCAGAGACAGAGCGGCAGCTGAACAACAGAGTGGTTGAACACATACCTAATTGGATTGACAAGATGATATACACAGGCGATGGGAGCCTAGGGAGGCCGACACGCCGGAAACTTCCCACTTCGTCGATTATGAGGTACATGTTGGAAAGTGGCCATGTGATTGATAGAGACAGTGCCTTTCGCGTGTTGTTTAACACATAAAATTATCGCTTGTTAAAATCTGCAGAAGCTATAATGTTTAATCTACATAGGCCAGTTGTGTGGAAACATAAAAATATATTAGTCAGTTTAAAATTACCGTGGTAGACAATTGACAGGACTCTGCGAACATGTTTATATTTCAGCTTCGAAGTATTTATCTAGTTATTTTACATTATGTTGTGTGACGTCTGCAGTATGTACCTGAAGAGATG
Source organism: Cepaea nemoralis (assembly GCA_014155875.1). Taxonomy (NCBI): domain Eukaryota; kingdom Metazoa; phylum Mollusca; class Gastropoda; order Stylommatophora; family Helicidae; genus Cepaea; species Cepaea nemoralis. The sequence continues at coordinate 101,188 of JACEFZ010006228.1, read as the reverse complement.
CTCCGAAATATGCCAGGAAATAAATCGTGCAATCTATTGTTTGTGTCTTCGTTATTCAGATTCACTAAAGGAAGACACTAGTTTGTCACAATGTGCCCCCCCCCCCCCCCCCACAAAAAAAAAAAATAATAATAATAATAATAATAATAATGGGGATAATAGTTACAACCAATTCGGGCGGTACATGTTTGTCCACGATTGATGCATATGAACACATGGTTATTTCCAGCAAGACTCAACATCTGACTTCTTACACGCTCAACTTGTAACCTATCTGAAATAATTTTCTCCTGTCTTTTCTGATCGTTGTCCTCCGTGCAACGCGATCAGCGGCGACGTGCTCCCAAGGTGCATAATCTATACACGTACTAGATGTTCACCAACGATGGTTTCGCCTTTGCATTTTGATGAAATCTATCAACATATGCACAAACATATATATATATATATATATATATATATATATATATATATATATATATATATATATATATATATATATATATATATATATATATACACACACGCCGGTCTCTCTGGCTGAGGGGTCACAACACTTTCTCCGTAATCCCGTTTGTCACGTAGAGTCTCGTAGCGGGAGCGAGCTGGGAGCGGTTCGTCCCCCGCTGGTGACTTGCGGGACACTGAGCCGGCCGCTCAGAAAGCAATGGCAAACTACTGAGCGTAATCTTGCCAAGAAATCAACAGACAGCTGAAAGATGCTGCTGTTGACAGCGATGTCCTGTAAAGGATATGCGAATAAAAATATATATATATATATATATATATATATATATATATATATATATATATATATATATATATATATATATATACATACACTGACGTGGACCACACACTGACGTGGACTAATCGAAACTAATTCCACATGAGATATACATTAACAACTATTGATACACACAAGTAAATAAATATAACAATTAATAGCTAAACTGGCCACAATGGGATTCGAATCTATCGCTTCCAAATACCGATAACGTTATCTGAAGAAACAAGTGTTGCTTCGATTCCCAGCAATCCGACACCTCTTTAAAAATATCTTTGTTTTCTAGCTCATATTGTAGTTAAGAAACTATATTAACCAGCAGAGAGCAAGTTCCCACCGCAGTATACACAAAGGTCAAGGGGCTATTACACGGCAACGCTGGAGAGGACGATCCGTGGTGTTTGCGGATGACTGTAGTTCGAGGCAAAGGGAATTCAAAGTCATTCCTAGCAAGCTCATGTTGCATGGCTGTCAAGAAGCAAGTGGTGTTTTTGTGGTACAAACAAGTAGCCTTACGATGGAAACAATAGCTGTTACAATTGCCATTTATTGGCTCATCATGCAAAAGTATTCACAAGCATACTTACTGAGCAACTAAATGCGTATGCTCAAGAACGCCAAGACTAGTCCCATATGAGCAACTCGAGACACTGAGAACATCATAATTAGTCCAGCTAACTGTCATCTGGGCACTAAAAGGCAACAAGTAATTCTATCGTTTGGCAAATATGCTGGTGAAAGTGGTGCGAAGAGCAATGGATTGACAAAACATCATCAAAATCAAGAGAGACTGGATGTACTTTAAGAACCCAAACTGATCAATAAAGAGCTGTCAACAACGTGGACAAAACAAAATGTTGAAGTGCTGTATACTGTTGTATGGATGTAAAACATGGATAACATGTATAGACTAGATGGAAGGAGAGGAAGAGACCGACCTCATAAACAATGGACATAGGGAATAGCAGAGTCCCTGGGAATCTCGATACATGAAGCCCATGACTGGGCACTCTCCAGCTGTTTGTACTTCACCTCGACACAGTAAGGTACAAGAGACACAAGATGAGAAGAAGAAACATAGATAATAAGCAGACAAGCTGAGAAACATCTAGTGGCAGTGGGGATGTGGTTTATGAGAAAAATACACAGAATACCAGTTCATGTCATTGTTACAGCCATTGTTTCCATGGTACGACTGATTCGTGTTGCGACAGAAGTACCACTTCGTTGTCCAGATTAAAGCGGGTAGACAGACTTTTGTCAAGAACATTTTAAATGCTTATTCATAAATCAGAGATAACGGAATTTCAAAATTTAGATATTCAGCCTGTGTGATTCTTTTAACTACAATATCTTTTAATGATTTACTCATAGCAGGTCATAAACCAACAAGCATACTTGAAACACCAGCAACTTGGATGTTGCAAATTTTTGTTACAAGTTTACGTTCAGTAGTTTGCCATTGTGTTCTAAACGACCGGCATCCATACCTTTTCGTAAAATGTCAACGCAACGCCGTCTGCTGCCAAATCGCGCGCAACTGTGTTTAGAATGCGGGTATGCGGGATCACTAAGTGCGTCGAATTGGTAAATAAAATAATTCCTCACTTAGAGTCAGTAGTTTAGCTTTGTTTTCCAGTACCGTATTTCCACAAGTCACTCACATAGAACAATGCAAGGTCTTGTGTGGTAGAATATACTGTTGTAAGATTCATCTGAAGAGATTGGCATCAAATTACTTTACCAGTCCCAGCCTGAAATATACTTCCAGAATGGACCTAGCTAAAGATCTGTGTTTTATGGCATACACTAGGAATTAGGACTATCGAACCAATCATCATCATGTGTCATGCCGATAAGCGTGGGTGGTCATTTTTCGCTAACTCACACGATCACCATAGTCGTGTATCAGCTCTGCGTTCTTGTCTCAACCATGCCACGTGTCTAAGCCATCCAGGTGTTTACTTCTCTGCCTTCCCCTTGCTCTTTCCCCCCTCAAACTTGCCAGTTGTCACCAAGATCTCTAGTTCATTGTTTTCTCACGACGTGTCCAAACAATGTTGACTGTTTACATCTAATTTATCTAATCAGTTTACGGTTTTTGTCTGTTTCTTGTAGGATTTGCTCGTTGGTTGTTCTGTCTGTCCATGGTATTCTTTTCATTTTCCTCAGAAACCATAATTCTCAGAAACCATAATTCTCAGAAACCATAATTCCACTGCCATTACTATGTGCCCAAGGCATCTACAGCGTCCTTTAGTTCCTTCACTAATCGCAGTTCAACAAGAAACGTCCAATTGCTTAAGTATGGTAACTTGTATGTATAAGCAAGAAGGTATCACATATAAACAAGTATGTATAGGCAAGAAAGTATCACATATAAACAAGAATGTATAGGCAAGAAGGTATCACATATAAACAAGTATGTATAGGCAAGAAGACATCACATATAAACAAGTATGTACATGCAAGAAGGCATCACATATAAACAAGTATGTATAGGCAAGAAGACATCACATATGAAGAAGTATGTATAGACAAGAAGACATCACATATAAATAAGTATGTATAGACAAGAAGACATCACATATAAATAAGTATGTATAGACAAGAAGACATCACATATAAATAAGTATGTATAGACAAGAAGGCATCACATATAAACAAGTATGTATAGGCAAGAAAGCATCACATATAAACAAGTGTGTATAGGCAAGAAGGCATCACATATAAACAAGTATGTATAGGCAAGAAGACATCACATATAAACAAGTATGTATAGACAAGAAGACATCACATATAAATAAGTATGTATAGACAAGAAGGCATCACATATAAAGAAGTATGTATAGACAAGAAGGCATCACATATAAACAAGTATGTACAGGCAAGAAAGCATCACACATAAAGAAGTATGTATAAGCAAGAACACATCACATATAAAGAAGTATATATAGGCAAGAAGACATCACATAAAAAGAAGGAATTAAGTAAAGAATGCCTTTACATGCCTTGATTCGTACTGGGTATATGATGATGATGATGATAATGATCATCATCATCATCATCATCATTATCATCATCATCATCATCATCATCGTCATCATCATCGTCATCATCATCATCATCATCTAGTGCCATGCCAATTAGTGTATGCAGTCGTGGTTGGCCACCTCACACGATCACCAGTCTCGGGTCAGCTCGGTGTTCTTGTCTCCATTATGAAATGTTGCCAACTGCCTGCCTGTCTCATAACATGGTAATATGCATTATGTTCACAACAATCATTTGACAATGCTTTGTATGTGTGAATACAACATGCCAAATAGATAATTGATGTACCAAAGATGAGTGATTGACCGGGGCACACCTTCTTAGTTTTCACTCTCGGACCACCATTACATCACCATTGCTTCCAGTTTCCCGTATTACATTCCTTCCCCTTTTTCATGTACCACTTTTACTCGTTTTTCTGGGATCTTCACTGCAACGTTACCATCCCCTAACCCGGTCCCCACGATACCACAGACTCCCACGCCTGTCTACATAAGAGGATCAAGGTGAATCACAGCCAGGGATTCTGACATAAGTAGCAACATTTTTTCCAAGCTTAAATTTTCTATTCATTGTTCTCATATTTTCATCTTTTCATTCTTCCATTCCGTTCTTATGCCTTAATGTAGTCACAGGATGGTCTTCTCCGTGATTATATGTTGTGTCTTGTGTGTGTATTTGTTTTCTGATGAAGTCTGACGCCGCAATGTCATGTGTTTTGTGTAACTCTGTTCTCTAAAGATGCATTACTATGTGTTATTTTATATTGTTTACATTACCACAGCTTTACCGCAGTTCCACTAATTTTGATCTCTACAAGGCATCTTTCATCATTTGTGACTGCTCGGAGATAGTTGTACCTATTCACTTGTTGCCATCTTCATAATCAATATGAAATGGAAACAAATAGGTATTTTAAACTCCTGCGAGAAAAAAACGTACTGAACATCACAACGCTGCTTTTTCTCTTCATTCCATATCATAATCAATAGACCCATTTGACACTCGATGGGTGATGTAATTAATATCGATCTGAGGGTCCAGATTAATATCTTTATTTTTAAATCAGCCACGGTGGGAATTCGAACTCTAAGTCAGCAGGCAAGGGTGCTATCCACTATGCTACGGCAAACCTTGCATACAATGTACCCGAATATAATGTGTTGTATCACCTTTAAGTAAGACATTGAAAAGACAGAAAATAATGGACAGAAATATTTATTCAAATCAAGGTATTCGCTTAGTGAATTTAAACACAGAAGCCGCAAACAATATTTGCACGATTTATTGGCTGGGATATTTCGCTCCATCTCGTCAGGTGCATACTGCAGAGTTATATATCATATACAAGCTCTAAGAAAGCGCAGAGATACAAAAACACCAATACAAGCTGGCCAGGTGCCAGGCCACCCTATGAAGAACTGATTTGAAATCTTAGCTATGGGCGGTTGAAAAGAAGTAGTTTCATCCACGAGGCCAAACAACTCTGCAGAGAAACCATCGATCTGCCCACAGTTGGTATCCCCCTGACAACTATTCCAGAGTGAACCCCGTGGAAAGATGAACATAGACTATCGCTACAAATCCAGACAAAAGTGAGAGGAATATTTGACAAGGAAGAACAGAACAGTGTATCAGCGCAGAACAGCCACTCTCAGCTTCCTTGATGACGAATACCCACAGGATCTCTGGATCCGAGTCTACACAGATGGGTCAGCACAAAATGCTGTTCGAAATGGAGGAGCGGGAGTGTACATAGAATACCCAAATAATACTAGGGACACGGCCAGAGTTCCAACAGTAAAGTACTGCCATAACTATGATGCTGAAATTGAGGCAATCAAGATAGCCACAGAGAAATTACAAAATACCAGCCATGGTACACAACCTGTGGTGATATTGACAGATGCAAAATCCGTAATAAAGGCGCTCCTGTCTGGGAAATTGCCAGTTCTAAGGACACTACTTTCTGAACTTAGCAGTCAGTGTAAGGTCACCATACAGTGGATACCATCCCACTGTGGAGTCCCCGGAAACGACAGAGCTGATCGATTGGCTAAGGAAGGAGCAAAAGAAGAACAACCTGATGTGCCCATTACATACCACCAAAAGAAAAGAATGATCAAATCAGTCAGAAGGCCACCAAACCTTACTCAAGACGACTACCACGTTATGGACAGACCAGAACAGGTCATTCTTCTGCGCCTCAGAACAGGACACAATAGATTACGCAACCACATGTATACAAAATTCAAGATTGGTGACTCAGCCATGTGCACATGTGGTTTGGCGTCGCAGACAGCAGAGCACATACTCCAGGATTGCCCAAACTACAACATATCCAGGCGAACCTTCTGGCCTAGAGAGACAACAGTGGAAGATAAACTCTATGGACCACTGAGTGAACTAAAAAAGACTGTTAGATTCATACAAGAGACAACATTGCAGTTATAAACATATTTCAGGCGAACGAAAGAAGAATATGAAGTGAATAAATAAATAATACTTTAGCTGACACACTTCCAAGACAAAGTCAAAGAAATTGTTGGAATGTGGAACGTTCTTATTCCCCACATTTATTCACAAATTGTGTTACATCAGCTCATTTGTTGTGAGAGTACAGACACTAATTTGACCATTCGCAAGAAATAAGAGGTAACTGGAGCAAAGCAAGAAGAAGAAACAAGAAATAATACTAAAATGAAGGAAGCGTACTTAACCCAGACGAATCAATGAAATCTTTGCGCGTGGGATCACGAGTAAACAGAACACGTTCAGCATCGATGAAACCAGTGAAAATAAAGTTACTTTCAAATCCCAGGGACAGTTGAACAGCCTGATTGACTCGTGCTATTTATGGGCTTTTAAGAAAGAAACCAGATCCAGGGATCGTTCTGTGGATGGGGTGTATTTAGTTTCTTCTGATCAGATGGATTAGATTAAAGGTCGCTGATGTTTTGCTTTTAAAGGCACTGATTTTTACCTTTACATATCTGGTTTGTAGTCAAATATTAAAACATGGGGCAATTAAGAAAAATAGCGAACACGTTAAGGAAGTGACAGGAATTTTAAACAAAAACGAATAGAGGAAAGGACGAACAAAAAAAAAAAGAATTGTATTTTCAAAAGGTTTAGATTTAGGTACTCAGATCAACCTGACATTCTGCCCTTCTGTCACTATTGTTATGATATTTTTTTCTTGCATATCCCTTACAGGACGTTGCAGTCAACACCAGCATTTTTTAGCTGCTGTTGATGTACTAGGCAAGATTACGCTCAGTAGGTTGCCATTGCTTTCTGAGCGACGGGCTCACATACCCGTAAGTTACCGACGAGGCGAGAACCGCTACCAATTCTCGCGCACATCACGTCACTCACGAGAGTTTACGGGATTACGGAGAAAGACGCTAACCCCTAGGTTATGATATTGGCAAATCTTAAAGCTATTAAAATCAGCATTAAAACATACATGGAAAATTTACGTATTTTTCAAACGTTAGCAGTTATGATAGTATATACTATTGTCCTGTTTGGACCCCAATAAGACTTAAATAGTTAGTTGCATATCTTTTCAGGACTTAGCAGTAAACTCCAGCATTTGTGTGTGTGTGTATGTGTGCGTGCGTGCGTGGGTGGGTGTGTGTGTGTGGGTGGGTGTGTGTGGGTGGGTGGGTGGCCGTTTGTGATCTCTTGGCAAGTTTATGTTTTTATGTTCAGTAGTTTGCCATTGCTTTCTGAACCACTCATACCATTTTCATTAGAAAATGATAAACGCAAGGTAGTCTGCTGCCATATCGCTCGCAGCTCTGTTTCGAACGCGGTATGTCTGATTACGAAATGCGTCCGTAACACCGTCGCCACGGATGAAGATTTTGAGACATGTTGTACAATGATCAAGTTTCATTTTCCTATTACAGTTTGGCTTTTATAAGTCGCCAACAACCATCGCCCAGCATCTTAACATTGGACTCATACATATTACTTCCTGTCAGTTTATTGCTATTGTCCGGGACTCAGAGGTGTTTCCAAGGCACCAGGGCCGGGTTATATACTGGCCAAGACCTAGTGACGCGTCCTCGTCGAGCGTCCTGGGCAACAGGTCCCTTCGAAGGTCCTGGCTAAAGTTAGTAGGATCGCCGATTCCTCCGAAGTCGGACAGTGTCTGCCTGTACGGCGAGGAACCACCAGTCTGCACACCAATAAGCCAGACATGGGACAACGGATACTCACGCAAACCTCAGGTCCTGTATGACATCACACTGATGTTGGACAACAGGATGCCTTCATCCGACATACAGGACTTCGCGTTGGAGCTCAAGCCAACGAACACAAGCAAGCAAGCATTGCTGTTGTCCACGACATGTTCCGTTTGTGTACTTCTTGAGATATTTTCCAATGCCTCACTTGTCATTAAGTGACCAAACAAATCAATCAATCAGGTGCCGTCTCTGCAATGAAGGTTGGCTGCAATGGATTTCCAACACCGTCTCTGGCCCTGATTGTACATTCTGTCAGATTGCTGTGTGTCCACCTCTTGATGGTATCTTCCCATTTGATCGTCTACCACTTGCTCGCTTGCCTTCACTCTTACCCATCAGTATGGGCTTTATGAGAGTGTTGTGTCTTTTAACGTGGCAGAAATATTTAACTTGCCTCTTATTTATTTCTTTCATCAACTCTCTTTAACTTCCCAGTTTTTCTAAAACATCTGTTTTTATTTTTATTATTTTTGTTTGTTTGTTTGTTTTGTTTGTTTGTTTGTTTGTTTTTCAAAAGAAAGAAAAAATACAATAACTCTTTCTTATACATGCATATAATATTTTACTTTCACTAGCTTCTTCCTGACAATTGGTGTTAGTTACTTTGGCAGTATTCTCACCGTTCAGTTGAGAAATTGCGTCATAAAATATTGTATCAACTCTTAAAAGCGGAGAGTGCCTTAGATCAGATAATAAAACACTCATTCATTCCTGTTAGAATGTCCCTTGCAGAACCTCGATTCCATAACAACCGTCCGAAAAACTTCTTGGTCATAAACAAGATGTCCCGCGTCCGATACACACATTTGGAGATCGTCTGCCACATCCTGCACCCATCTTCTCTTTGGCCTTCCTCTTCCTCTCTTCCCAGGCATATAACCCTCCATGATTGTTCTCTCCAAACATGCATGGTGTTTCAAGTGACAAAACTAATTCAATTTTCTTTTGTATTTGTCGTCTTTAGTAGCTAACCTTCTTCAATATTCAGCACTTGCCGAATGGATTCATTTGTTCTTTTCTGTATCCAAGATATTCTTAGAACCCGTCTATAACAGTTATTTTCAAAGACATTTATGTGCTGCTCAGCTTGTTTAATGTGTGTCCAGGTCTCATAAGCGTATGTTACAATGGGAAAGATGATAAAACTGTACAGACAAGAAAACTATGTGTATACAATTAGATGTCGGGGGTGGGGGGGGGGGTGGATACAACCCATAGAAAAGTAAACTAAAAGTGTAGGATTAGATCTCGGGGAAAGGGTGGGGGGGGGGGGGGATACAGCTCCACAGAATATAAATTAATAAGTATATGATTAGATGTCTAGGTTATCAACTCAAAAGAAAACTTGCCACACTTTTTTTTACATTCCCGATTCGAATACCAACGTTGATCTCTCTTCACACCAGCCATCATCTATATTTACAAAACAATTATTAGGAAAGTTGTCTTCTTCTTCTTTCGCCGTTCGGTTCTATCAACACAATCTGAAAGAAGCGTGAACAGGGCCGATATCGTCAATGCAGAACGTACCGAGGTTACCGCCGATACCGACGAATCTCTGCCGCAAGTTTGATTACATGACTCTGGCGTTAAGCCTGAAACTGGTACGTTGTTGCCGGTATCGAGGACGAGCGAGGAGCAATTACAACTAGCTACTCATGGAATAGTGAGTAGCTATGCTTTGAGATGGTTGATGCATTGTGGAACTTAGCCAGAATGGGAATATTTTCTTCTTCTTCTTCTTCTTCTTCTTCTTCTTCTTCTTCTTCTTCTCTTCTTCTTCTTCTTCTTCTTCTTCTTCTTCTTCTTCTTCTTCTTCTTCTTCTTCTTTTCTTCTTCTTCTTCTTCTGCTGCTGCTGCTTCTTCTTCCTCTTCTTCTGCTTCTTCCTCTCCTCCTCCTCATCCTTCTCCTTCTTCTTCTTCTCTTCTTCTTCTTCTTCTTCTTCTTCTTCTTCTTCTTTCTTCTTCTTCTTCTTTCTTCTTCTTCTTCTTCTTCTTCTTCTCCTCCTTCTCCTTCTTCTTCTTCTTCTCTTCTTCTTCTTCTTCTTCTTCTTCTTCTTCTTCTTCTTCTTCTTCTTCTTCTTCTTCTTCTTCTTCTTCTTCTTCTTCTTCTTTCTCTCCTTCTCCTTCTCCTCCTCCTCCTCCTCGTCATCTTCTGCTTCTTCCTCTCCTCCACCTCCTCTTCCTCCTCCACCTTCTTCTTCTTCTTCTTCTTCTTCTTCTTCTTCTTCTTCTTCTTCTTCTTCTTCTTCCTCTTCTTCTTCTTCTTCTTCTTCTTCTTCTTCTTCTTCTTCTTCTTCTTCTTCTGTTTCTTCTTCTCCTTTTTCTACTCTTCCTCCTCCTCCTCCTCGTCACCTTCTGCTTCTTCCTCTCCTCCTCCTCCTTTTCTTCCTCTCCTCCTCCCCCTCCTCTTCCTCTTCCACCTTCTTCTTCTTCTCTTCTTCTTCTTCTTCTTCTTCTTCTTCTTCTTCTTCTTCTTCTTCTGCGTTCATCTGAGGTGTTTTATGACGTAATTGCGCCGTGCCTGTTGACAGCAGAGCTGAGATTACTTGCGCCTTTTGTTCGATACATCCGTCTTCTGCCGGCATTTGTTGACCGGGTTAACCTTACCGGGTGTTTCCAAGAACATTTAACTCTCACTGTTATGGTATCATCCCCATCTCAGCTGTTCCGATCAGATCAGCCGCAGAATTACGGTCAGCCCTCAAGAGAAGGTAGGGGCAGACCATGGGCATTCCCCGCCATCCAAGGAGGCTTCCATAGCTGCATAGCCGACACACAGCTCAATGGTACCGGGCTCACCCAAGGAATCGTCACGTCCTGCACATGACTGCTTATCATCACTTTTGTATATTGGGCCTCTCGTCCACCACAGACCGCTCCTCCGGAAACTATGAGAGATCAGTCTGAAGATGATATCCACACAGGCAGCCTTTAATTCCGACTTTCTGCGTAAGGGTTTTGCTAGCCGAGCAAATGGGAATATCCAATGTACGCGATGTCAATCGTGATAACAGAACATAATATAACATAAAGTAATATAACATAACATAGCATAGCATAAAAACATAACATAACCCTGGTTCTGCTGTGTTTCTTTACACAAACGTTGACCTTTCTTCACCTCAGCGATCCCTTCTCTAATTACTAAACAATTGTTGTGAATGTTACCTTCTTCTTCTTCTTTTGCTGTTCGGGTTGAAATGCATGTTAGTTCTACGAACACAAGCGGGAAAAAGCATGGGCAGGGTCGATATCGTCAATGCAGTAGTTATAGGAATAACACCATTGATCTTCTCAGTTATTAGTCTTGTCCAGACACTATTGCCTCATAACCTGACCGGAAATGGCGATTAGTTTGTCCAGTTGCGGGTAATCATCTGTCTTTGTGAAATGGTATCTTGCATCGTTTAGATATTTCTGTCCTTAGTTTCTTTTATTCTCTTCGATATTGGATGTCTAGGATTCACAGACAGTAGTAAGAATGGGATAAGTAGTGGCATCGGTATGGGCATCAGTATGGGTATAAGTAGTGGCATCAGTATGGGCATCAGTATGGGATAAGTAGTGGCATCAGTATGGGTATAAGTAGTGGCATCAGTATGGGCATTAGAATGGGATAAGTAGTGGCATCAGTATGGGCATCAGTATGGGTATAAGTAGTGGCATCAGGATGGGCATCAGTATGGAAATCAGTATGGGCATCAGTATGGGTGTAAGTAGTGGCATTAGTATGGGCATGAGTATGGGCAGTATATACGTTTATAGTATATTATGGTTTCAAGCTTATATGGACACGGGCACTATACACAGAACTGTCTTCACGACGACAAAAACGATGATGATGAAGTTGGTTGTGGTAATGAAAGAATATCTTCCTTGTTGGATTATATCATTGTCAAGCTTGCAAAATTAATTCATTAATTATCGTCCTAAATAAATGTTGCATTAATCTTACCTCACAATTACCTTCCATTCCTATTTCTGCTCAGCTTTGCTTTTAGAGTACAACTCTATTTTCGTCTTTTGTGGATTTAACAAAACTAATTACCCTATTTTGGTGTGTTTTTTTTTCTTTTCACCCCTAACTATCCAGTTTCTTGACAATAATAACTTGGTTCGCTCTAAATTAAAGTGTCTGTCTTTGTAGGTGGCATGTGTCTCTGCCGAAAGTACATGCTTTTACTATAAAAATGCGTCTTCATCTTGTCATCAATTATTCTTCTTCTTATTGTCCATGTCGTGTGGCTTTGGTGATAATATATGTCCACATCCTTCTGTTTCGTTCACTAGCCAATTATTTCTGATACTGATATTCCTCCAGTGCCATTATGTCACATTCTCCAGCTCTTTTCTTGTGGTCTCGCCCTGCCTGTCTTCCCCTCCTTCGTTCACGTTGTGAGGACATATTCCATATTTCCCTTTCTCGTGGAATGCCCAAAGATTGATGCGAATTTTCTTCTTCTGATTGCGAGTAACCAGTCCTCTTTGTGAGCTGCTTTCTTTCAAAGACATCTTCATTACTATTTTTATCCGTCCCACTATGTTCTTGTCAGTCTTTTATAAAACTGCACCCTCCGTAACTTCTCCGTAATCCCTCAATTGCCATCGATTCGCTTCTGCTCATTAGTACTGTTTTAATAAAGATGATAAGAATTCTCCTGACCTCGCTAAACAAAGACAAATTGTAGATAATATTTTTCATTAATTACTCAGTGTGACGATTTTTCTGTTAACAAGAATGCATTGCCAGTTTTGCGCAGTCAGATTTCGTTTTTAGTTCGAAATTACCGTGGCGATAACAAATGCTCCACATTCGTACAATACCTTTGTCCTTTTATTTCGGCCAAAGTATTATTCATCTAATCACTTCATATTATATATCTCTTCATATAATATATAACTCTGCAGTATGCACCTGACAACATCCAACTAAATATACCAGGTAATAAATCGTCCATCATATTGTTTGCGGCTTCTGTGTTGAAACAAGTACGTGTTTAGCGCAACTATGAACGACTTCTCACTACTCTAACCCACTTCTCGAAACCTGGACTCACTAATCAAAATCCTAAACCACTTCTCATATCCCTAACTCACCTGTCCCACAAGTGACCCATTTAAGACAGTCATATCCTTAACTCACATGTCACACACTGGCCTATTTATGACAGTTATACCCCCCCCCCCCCCCCCCATCTATCTCCAGCCTAACCCACTTACTTAAGGCTACTCTGGTCCACATTTCGCAACTCTAAGATCACATTTCTGACTCACTTTTCAACACCTTAAATAGACCTATAATCAAACAGGTACACACGAAGTTAGGTAGGTAGAGAAATAGGTACTTAGGCAGACATACATATAGGTACACATACTAGTTAAAGTTAGTTGTATGTCCTATACTGTATGTCTGTGATCTACAGGGCAAACATGTTGGTAAACAGAGGAACATGTTGATAGAAAGAAAGAGCGGTAGTTATACACACACGATGTACGTAGACACTAGGTATACGGGCAGATAATTACTGTGTTATGTGAGTTGCATATCCTTTACATAACGTTGCAGTCAACCCCAACATTTTTGGCTGATTGAGATGTCTTGACAAGTGTACGTTCAGTAGTTTGCCATTGCTTACTGTACGACCGACACTCATACCATTTACATAAAATTCAACACACGACAGTCTGCTGCCCAATCTTCTATTTCGAACGCGGGATTCGTCCGTAACTCCTTCACAGATCTGAATAGGTGTATAGACAGGAAAATAGGTAGATAGGCTGGCTGAACGAAAATTATTTTCATAATGTTACAACGCAGGCCCGTTTAATATTTGACTGTTTCTAACGATCATCTTTGATTCATCACTAGACATTTAATCGTCTAATATTTGACTTATTCTAACGATCATCTTTGATTCATCACTACACATTTAATCGTCTAATATTTGACTTATTCTAACGATCATCTTTGATTCATCACTATACATTTAACCGCCTCACATTGAGCTAATTGTATACCCAAGTGCAACACCAAAGTGCAAAGAACCAATCTGAAACAAGTCAACGTAATTACTTATGTGGGTACTTTAATAATATCAGATGGAAGATGTATTAAGTAGATTAAATGTAGACTATCACAAGGAAAGACAGCATTTTACAAGATGAGGAATATTCATTGCAATATATATTTGTAAATCAAGGCGAGGAACAGTGTTCTTAACAGCTATATTGTGCTAACTCTCAAGTATGGAAACGGTTCATGGACACTTCGCAGACAACTGAGGAATTATGTGGAGGCTCTGAAGATATTATAGAAGAACTAGCAGACCCGGCCCGGCTTCGCCCAGTCCCTGGTGGGGAGCATCTCATTTAATTCATATAAGTAGTCATATAAGCTCCCGTTCCCGTTCCTGTCTGTCTGTCTGTCTGTCTGAACCTGCCCGGCATCGCCTGGCTCCTGGTGTGGAGCATACTCATTTAATTCATACAAGTAGTCATATAAGCTCCCGTTTCCGTTCCCGACTATCTATCTGTCTATCTGTCTATCTGTCTGTCTGTCTATCTGTCTGTCTGTCTGTCTGACCCGGCCCGGCTTCGCCCAGTCTCTGATGGGGAGCATCTCATTTAATTCATATAAGTTCCCGTTCCCGACTATTTGTCTGTCTGTCTGTCTGATCATTTATTGGTTGCGGTTAGAACAACCTTAGATAAACGAAGACCAACTTACAAAAAGCATTAGAAAGAGCACTTGAAAGATCTTTACATATTCCCCCAACAATTAACTTGTGTAAATGGAACAGCGGCAGCAGCAGAAGAAGAAGAAAAAGGAGGAGGAAGAGGGTGGAGGAGGGAGGAGGAGGGAAGAGGAGGAGGGAGTACAAGATAGGCGGAGAGAGGAGGAGGAGGGAGGAATAGAGGGGGGAGGAGGGAGGAGGAGGAGTGGGGAAAGAGGAAAGCGGCAGCAGCAGCAGAAGAAGAAGAAAAAGGAGGAGTAGGAGGAAGGAGGAGGAAGAGGGTGGAGGATAGGGAGGAGGAGGGAAGAGAAGGAGGGAGGAAAAGATAGGCGGAAGAGAGGAGGAGGAGGGAGGAATAGAGGGGGGACGAGGGAGGAGGAGGGGGGAAAGAGGAGAAGGAGGAGTAGGGAGGGGGTGGAAGAGGGAGGAGGAGGAAGGAGGAGGAGGAGAGAGGAGGAGGAAGGAGAAGGAGGAGGAGGAGGAAGGAGGAGGAAGAGGGAGGAGGGGAGGAAGAGGGAGGAGGAGGAGGGAGGAGGAGAACGCAGGAGGAGGAGGAGGGAGAGGGAGGAGGAGGGAGAGGGAGGAGGAGGGAGAAGGAGGAGGGAGGAAGAGGTAGAAGGAGAAGGAGGAGGGAGGAGGAGAAGAATGATGAGGAGGGAGGAGGAGGAAGAGGGAGGTGGAGGGATGTGAAAGAGGGAGGAGGGAGGAGGAGGAGGGAGGAAAACGGAGGAGGAGAGAAGAGGAGGAGGGAGGAGGTAGGAGGAAGAGGGAGGAGGAGGGAGGAGGAAGAGACCCGCAGAGAGAGAGGAGGAGGGAGGAGGAGTAGGGAGGAATATGAGTTAGGAGGAGGAGGAGGAGGGATTAGGAGGAGGAGGGGGAAAGAGGAGAAGGAGGAGGAGGAGGAAGGGGGAGAGAGGAGGAGGAGGTAGGAGGAGGATGGAGAAAGAGGATGGAGGAGGGAGGAGGAGGGAGAGGGAAGATGAGGAAGGAGGAAGAGGGAGAGGAAGGAGGAGAGGAGGGAGGAGGATGAACGAGGGAAGGGGAGGAAGAGTAGGGAGGAGGAGGAGAGGGAGGAAGAGGTGAAGATAAGTGGCGAAGGAGGGATGGAGGAAGAAGGAGGGGTGAGGAGGAGGAGGAGGAATGATGAGGAAGGAGGAGGAGGAAGAGGGAGGAGAGGGATGTCGAGGAAGGAGGTAGAGGATGAGGGGAGGGAGAAAAAGGGAGAAGAGAAGAGGAGGAGGGAGGAGGTAGGAGGAGGAGGAAAAAGGAAGGAGGATGAGGAGGAGGAAGAGGGGAGGAGGAGGATGGAGGAGAAATAGGAGGGAGGAGCGGGGAGGGGAAGAGGAAGAGGGTAGGAGGAGGGGAAGAGGAGGAGGAGGGATGTGGAGGACGGGGAGGAGGGATTAGTAGAGGAGGAGGAGGAGGGAGGAAAAGGGAGGAGGGAGGAGGAGAGAGAGGTATAGGAGGGAGGAGGAAGAGGGAGAAGGAGGAAGGGAGGAAAGAGGAGGAGAGGGAGGAGGGGGAAGCGAAGAGGTAGGAACTTCGGAGGAGGGAGAGGAGGAGGAGGGCGAAGGAGGGAGGAGGAGAAGGGAGGAGGAGGAGGAAGGGAGAGGGGGAGGAGTGAGGAGGCGGAGGGAGAAGGAGGAGGAAAGAATCATGAGGGGAGGATGGAAAGGGAGCTGGACGAGGAGGAGGATAGGGAGGAAGAGAAGGAGGAGGGAGGAAGAGGAGGGAGGAGGAAGGCGGGTGGAGAAGGAGGTCGAGGGAGGAGGAGGAGGATAAGGGGGGAGGATGAGGAAGGAAAGGAATGAGGAGGAGGGAGGGTGGAGGGAGGAAAGGTCGAGGGAGGAGGAGGTAGAGGGAGGAGGAGGAGTAGGGGGAGGCGGAGGAGAGAGGGAAGGAGTAGGAGGAGGAGGAGGGAGGAGGGAAGGGAGAGGAAGAGGGAGAAGGAGGAGGGAGAGGGAGGAGGGGGAGCAGGTAGAGGGAGGAGGAAAGAGGAGGAGGAGGGAGGAGGAGAAGAGAGGAGGAGTTAGAGGGAGGAGGAGAAGGCGAGGAGGCAGGGAGTAGGAAAACGAGGAGGGAAGAGGAGAAGGAGGAGATGAGGGGAAGGAGACAGGAGGAGGAGGGAGGAGGATGGGAGAGAAGAGGAGGATGGAGGAGGAGGAAGGAGGCTGGAGGAGAAGGAGAAGGAGTAGGATGGAGGAGGAAAGGGAAGAGGAGAGGGAGGGAAAGAGGAGGGAGAGGGAAGGAGGGGGAGGAGATAGAGGGAGGAGGAAGAGGAGGGAGGAGAGAGGAGAAGAGAGGAGGAGGAGTTTGCCATCGAATCATATGTTTTTTGACAATGTGGGCAAAGAATGCTTGACGTCCCAGGAGGAGGATCTCCTGCAGCTATTTTTCTGTCCAGCCTTTTCTTCACAGCTCTTGCAGTTCTGTTTGCTTCACAAGTTACTGCACTCTTTCGTTATGATGTGCGACACGAATTTCGATCTTTGGCAGCAGTCTCTCTAATGTCGTGATGAATTCCAAAACCTTTTAGTGCTATCTTCAGGGTGTCTTTAAAGCGTTGCCTCTGACCGCCGTGTGACCATTACCACAACACAGCTCGATGTAAAAGATTCGTTTAGGGAGCCTGTGATTTGGCATGCGCGTCAGGTGACCAGCTCTGAGAATCTGATTCTTCATTAGTAGAGTGTGGATACTGGGCAAGGACGCTCTTTCTAGGACTTCAGTATATGGGATCTTGTCTTGCCATTTAATCTTAAAAAGCTTCCTAAGGCAGACTGTGTGGAAGTGGTTTAATTTCCTAGCGTGTCGCTGATAAACAGTCCTGGTTTCACAAGCATATAGCAGTGTGGATAAAATAACTTCTTTGTAGACTTTTAGCTTTGTTTACAGGCTTATTCCATTTCTGTCTCACACATTCTTGTACACTCTGCCAAAGGCCACGCTGGCCTTGGAGATTCTTGAATTTATTTCGTCATTAATTGTGGCGGCTTGGGACACAGTGCTGCCTAGATAAGTGAATTTGCCGCACCATTTAGTTAGTCTATGACCATTCACTTTGATATGTTGGTTTTAGCTTTCAGCCTTCTGAGATTGAACACCTTTCCATCCATGCTGTAGTTGATATATATTCTAGTGTCGTTGTTTTTGAAGACATTCGTCAACATAGCAGAAAACATGAGACTGACGTTGGTGCCAGGAAAACAGCCTTGCTTCACTCTATTGGTGGACAGGAATGGGCTCAGACAGTTCACCATTTTACTGTACCCTTGCATGCAACCGATCATTAAAATAGCAGCTCTATTTGGACAAACTTTCGTGGACTCGAAAGTAAGCGGATAGATAGTAATGAGGTCAGTAGATATACTTAAGATCGACAAATAGAGAGAAAGAGACAATCTACTCGTCATACAGACAGACAGACAGACAGACAGACAGACAGACAGACAGACAGACAGACAGACGGACGGACGGACGGACGGACGGATGGACAGACAGACAGACAAACAATTACGTAGACATTATACACTTGCATGCGTGTGCGCACGCGCGCGCACGCGCGCGCGTGTGTGTGCATGCATGCGTGTGTGCATGCGTGTGTGCGTTTACTACTCCTCAAATCCCATAACATAACCAGAGCAAATGTTTATTCCCAAATTGTAGGCCTTAGCAACAACGTTCAAACATCACTAAGCTATAAGTTTATTATTTATTTCCAAACTATGACCTACAGAGGCAGACTTTGGGAATCACTGTTCTAGAAGCTAATTATTTCTTGCGTCATGTATTCTGGTGGTCAGCTCAGGTCTGACCTGGTCATACACTCGTGGGACACCAATAAAGCAACGATCAGACAGGAAATTATTCTTCAGTCCACGAACTGCTTATATAACTGAGCAAGGTGACCACGCCACGTATCAATCTCTTCAGTATTTAGGCTGGAATGCTGTACAGAATTAATTACTCAGTAATTTATCATCTCTGTGTGTCTTTATTAACATTGCAGCTAGTTTTTTCCTTCTTTGAAGCCAGTGTGAAGTCGTGTAACGTTCTTTTATAATAGCAAGTTTATTATGATAGAATGATGTCTGTATGATAGACTGCTTTCTGTATGATAGAGTGATTTATGTATGATAGATTACTTGTTGCATGATAGATTGCTTTATATATGATAGATTTCTTTTTTGTATGATAGACTGATTTATGTTTGATAGATGGTTTTCTGTATGATATACTGATGTATGTATTATAGATTGCTTTTTGTACGATAGCTTGATTTCTGTATTATAGGTTGCTTCATGTATGGTTGATCATGTTTCATGGCTGAACTATCGCGTGACATTAGACGATACTACCTACTTTCTATTATCTCCGAATGTTGGGCGGCGCTCACCAAACCCAACACTTCACATTGCGTCAACGACTCTGCGAGGAGGAGCGCAATTGGGAGGGTGCAATCCTTATCCTGGTATTAGAAAATGTAACCTAAAGACTCAATGTCCTGGCAGGGCAATCCAGGCCATAAGCGTTGGTCGCAACTGGTCTAGGATCGAAGCTCTAACAGACGGACTGTTTGAGCATGAATTGGAAACAAATAGGTATTTTAAGCTCCTGCGAGAAGAAACGTACTAAACATCAACCCGTTGCACATACGGTACATAAGGTATGTGCAACGTGTTGATGTTTAGTACGTTTCTTCTCGCAGGAGCTTAATATACCTATTTGTTTCCAATTCATCTTGTTATATCCTGCTGCAGTCGCTGCTTTTTGTTTGAGCATGGCTTTGCTGATTATGCAGCTTCTGCACCTTGTCTTGTCCTTGCGTATTGGTGTTAGCTTTCTTCTGGAGTAAACTAGGCTTCATGGGCGACACATAATCACTACAATTCGTTCCAGGCTTTGTGCTTTGGGGTTGTTATTATGTTTACTTTATAACAGACTAAAGTCTATCAAGACGGCGCAGTACCAGTAGTACAGTAGTATGGTTTATGGTTATCTGTATGGTGGATTGCTTTCCGTATGCTAGATTGATTTCTGTATGATAGGTTATGTATTATAGATTGCTTTCTGTATGGCAAATTGCTTTCTGTGTGATAACTTGGTTTCAGATTATAAATTGCCAGCCGCATGGTGAATTGATTTCTGTATTATAAATTGCCTTCTAAGACATGGAAACTATATACCGTTTAGAAAATCTTGCCACTTTGTTTTAAAATGCTGTCACTCAACAACCATTTAATAGTTGCTGAAATTATGCGTAGAAACTTGTAAACTGACTTATCAGAAGCTGTTTTAGTGACATCTGACATCTGGTTTGATGTTTACGTTTTATTTATGATATAAGAATACAAGCACAATTAATCATGACAGCTTTTTCATAGTTTCAAACTACAAGTTGGCTGCATGCCATTTACAGGACGTAGCAGTCCATCCCAGCACTTAATGACTGTTTATTCTTTCCCAGGAAATTTTAATTCAGTAGATTGCCATAAGTTTTTGAACGGTCGACGCCTCGTGCAGTCGAAATCAACACAAAGTGGTTTGCTTCTATATCGCACACGGCTGATTTCAAAACCTGAACTCGACTTGTCAGGGAATAGTAAAACTGCGTTTCACGATCCCCAAAGCCACATTGGTTTTCACACGGTCTCAGGGGAAATTATTTGCTGTGCAAATTTCTTGAAAATATATTCCCCGAGTTATAGAGGAAATATCCTGATCCTGAGATGATTCGTACGAAATATTTTACCATCCATCCATCATGTGGCATGCCGATAAGCTTGGGCGGTCATGTTCTGCCATCTCACTCGCTCACCAGAGTGGTGGATCAGCTCCGTGTTCCTGTCTCAACCATGCCACGTGGCCAAGCCATCCAGGTATTTACTTCTCGGTCTTCCCCTTGGTGTCTTCCCTTCGATCGTGCCAGTCGTCACCAAGTTCTCCTAGTCATTTCTTCTCATAACATGCCCAAAACATGTTGACTGCCTACGTCTAATGACTCTAATCAGTTTACAGTATTCATTAAATTATTTGGCGTTTATGTCGTTATTACAAATCTATATACTTGTGTTGAAGTGTGTAGCACTGAATTTCTATTACAGCACATTAGAACTTGTTTTGCCATGGAAAGAGGAAAGCTCCTTTTGGCTTCATAAATGGAAAGTTGGAGGGAAGGAGAGGCGAGTAAGGGGACCAACAGAGAAGATGCTGGACTGTTACACATCATGACATGGAGAAACGTCGGTATCATAAATGACTGACAGCACAAGAGACAGAAGACTGCACAGACATACTCATCGACGCCACACGGCATGGACTAATTAGAAGAACAAGCAGCTTGCCATTGGTTTCTGGACGAGATGTGATCGTTTCAGGCCAAAGGACCGCTGTATGGAGCGGACCATAAGAGCCAGAGCTCGTAACCTCTCCGCCACGCTGACCTCTCTAAACACAATAAATGTAAGTAACACCTTGTCGTCTTTACAGACGAAAGTATGTGGATTGGAACTAGAGCTAGAATTCCATCGCTCATTGCCTGGGCTTGGGTTCAGAGAACATGTTTTGACCATGCAGCATGATCCCTCTCTCGGCCTTGCCTTGGTTTCTCCAGAGGAAAGGATAATTAGTATGTCTGGGACAGGTTAGGCTGCAGATTTAGCTGACAGGCGGATTGTTGGTTATTATTCAGCGTTCAACAAATTCTTGAAGTCACTAATACAATACAACAGCGGTATAGTATGCTGGCCGTCCTCTCCGTGCTGTTATCATTAATCTAGAACTTTATGGAGCTGTCAAAAAGCTAGATTTGAATACTGCATCCTTGGGATTATCTTATCTGAACGTCTGAAGGTGAACGGAACAGAGGAGAGAAAAACAAAACATTATTGTATTCTTTAGCCGCCATAATTTGCACTGCATTCCGGATCAGCGCCATCTTGTTGCTGGCTTTACTTCTGGAAAATGTCCGTTTGTATGTATTAAACATAATAGGTTTGCCTCTAATATTGGTTGATTCGAATTGAATTGCATTATAAGCGATTTTTTAAATGTTTGCTGTCACTGATTTGGGTTAAGGTTAACATTTATTTCAGCGTTATTTGTAAATTGTTTGCGTCGTTGTCTTTATTTCTATTTGTTTGCCTGTCTGTGTGTGTGACTGCCTGTCTGTTTGACTCTCTGTCTCTCTCTCTCTCCTTCTCTCTCTCTCTCTCTCTCTCTCTCTTTCTCTCTCTCTCTCTCTCGCTGTGTGTCTCTCTCACTCTCTCTCTCTCTAGCTTTCTCTCTCTCTCATTCTCTTCTCTCCTCTCTCTTTCTGTCTTTCTTTCCTTCTTTCTTCCTTGATTTATGTCTTTCTTTGTTTCAGTGTATACTTTCCATCGGGGGATGTGTTGTAGTGCCCTTCACCCCCTCTCCAAACTCAGAAACCGGGGGGGGGGGGGGGGGGGTTGTAAGACTGGTACTGGAAGTACACATCTTACGGGTAGATAGAGCCTGTTACCTTGGATACAATTTGTCTAGAGCAGAGGTTCCCAAACCACGGCCCGCGGGCCACTTCTGGCCCTCCAGCTGTCAGAAAGTGGCACTCGAGGCCTCGTTATTTAATATAATATACTCTCTTCATAAATCAGTTCGTATTTCCTGATGCTAAGCTCTGTCAATTACAGCAAAACCTTCAGCAAGAAGTAATCGATTTGAAATGCAATTATGCACTGAGATGTACATTTCTGAAGCTGCTTGCTTCGCCTACAACTGATCATATGATTTCATTATGTCGACTATTGCCTGTCGAACAATTTGAACACTTGCGTTCATTCGCCCAGATGTACATTTGTCGTTTTGGTTCGACTTACAGATGCGAGCAGTCATTTTCCGCAATGACCGTTAAAAAAACAAAACAAAAAGCAACGTTCCAGACTCACCGACAGTAACATACCTGCTCTTATGACTTTGGGCACGACAGATTTGTGCCCAGACATTGATAAACTAACATCTGATCTTAAGTAACTGGTTAGAAGAACAGTTACAATTGTAAATTAATTACATTAATAGCGATTTTCGAAACTGATTAATTTATTGTTAAATGAACTTTTGATTTTAAATCAAAAAATGACCGCAGTGTAGTACTGACACTGACTGCCTTTAAAGTTTTAGAATTTTGTTGACGAAAGTCAAGATAGGTAAGAATGATATTGCACAACTTTTATAATTTTATAACGTTGTGGCCCGCTTAACTACCGAAAATAGTAGATATGGCCCTCTGCGTGAAAAGCTTGGGAACCACTGCTCTAGTGTGTTGTTAGTATTGTTGTTGTTGTTGTATTATTATTATTATTATTATTATTATTATTATTATTATTATTTGTTGTTGTTTTCTATATTATTATTATTATTATATTATTATTATTATTATTATTACGTGTGCTACTGTTTTTATTGTTGTTGGTGGTGGTGGTGATATTGCGGTTGTTCTTTTCTTTATTATTATTATTATTATTATTATTATTATTATTATTATTATTATTATTATTATTATTTGTTGTTGTTTTCTTTATTATTATTATTATTATTATTATTATTATTATTATTTGTTGTTTTCTTTATTATTATTATTATTATTATTATTATTATTTGTTGTTTTCTTTATTATTATTATTATTATTATTATTTACAACGTGTGCTTCTGTTGTTATTGTTGTTGTTGTTGGTGGTGATATTGATGTTGTTGTTTTCTTTATTATTATTATTACGATTATTACTGTTGTTATTGTTGTTGTTGTTGGTGGTGATATTGATGTTGTTGTTTTCTTTACTATTATTATTACGATTATTACTGTACTGTTGTTATTGTTGTTGTTGTTGTTGGTGGTGATATTGATGTTGTTGTTTTCTTTATTATTATTATTATTATTATTACGATTATTACTGTTGTTATTGTTGTTGTTGGTGGTGGTGATATTGCTGTTGTTGTTTTCTTTATTATTATTATAACTGTTATTACTTCTCCTGTTGTTGTTGTTGTTGTTGTTGTTGTTGTTGTTGTTGTTGTTGTTGTTGTTGTTGTTGTTGTTGTTGTTGTTGTTGTTGTTGTTGTTGTTGTTGTTGTTGTTGTTACTCTTTACATTGAAAGCGATCACAAACATAAATTCCTGCACTCGGGGAAAATATTCATTACACAACAGACCTTTCAAAAGCATGCCTTTCTCCTTTTATGCAAGTACATCACTTCCCATTTAATTTCCAGGTGGTTGCCGTCTTCCTCAGCGCCTTCACCCTGGTAGCCATGAGTGTGGATCGCTACATGGCTATCCTGAGACCCATGCGACCCAAAATGTCCACACGTGCCTTCGCTATGACCATCACGGTCATCTGGGTCCTGTCTTTCTCGGTTCCCCTACCGACTGTGATTACCTCGCGCGTGACCTACAATGACGGTGTCGCCAATGGCCTGTGTCTGGAGATCTTCGAGAACGAGCAGCACAAATACATCTACAGGTAAGAGAGCATGTTCCATGTGGTTTATTTCATATTTCTTTTCTACCTTCAATCCCCGCCGGCTCCGTGGCGAATGGTTTAGGGCGCAATTCATAATCCCGCATACCGCGTTCGAAACGCAGCTGTGGCCGATTTGGGAGCAGATCGCCTTGTGTTGATTTTCATTAAATGGTATGAGTATGGGTCGTTCAGAAAGCAATGACAATCTACTGACCATAAACTTGCCATTCAAAATAAAAAACAGCCCACAATGCTGGGGTCGACTGCTACGTCCTGTAAATGATATGCAGATAACCTTCTTCAGCAGAGTCTAAAAGGCTTATATGCAATAACAATCTCGTTACTATTTAGTGCCTGCCTAAAACCTCTCTCAACTCATCTTTTTCCTCTTGTACCTTGCGGTTTCGAGGTGAATTAACGACAGCATAAGAGTGCCCGTTTATGACCTTCATATGTCAATATTCCCATGGACTGTGTTATTCACACTGTCCATCATTTACATTGTTGGCCTCTTCTTCTGATCCAGTTTGGTCAGTACATCATTGCTTGTTATGGTATACTGTCAGATGGTAGCCTGGTTATGAGGCCGAACCATTTCACTTGCTGTCTTCTAATGAAATCTAGCACTTCTATAATCCACAAGTTAGTCTTGATTTCTTCATTTCTGATTTCCTCTCTTCTTGATACATTGAGTATTCTTCCTAGGAATCTGATTTCCGTTTTTGTAGTTTTTCTTGTCTCTTTTTCTGTGCAAACTAGAAGGACTAAATGGTATGACAGAATCACCAATATGGAATTCATGGACAGAACTAAACAAATACCACTGAATCAAAAGATGAAGAAATGACGCTGAAGCTGAATAGTGCATACACTGAGAAAATCTGAGAACAGTGTAACTACGAGTAGAAAGGTCTTTGAACGGTGCTACAATGGATTTTAATGATTTTTATCTGTGACTTAAGAACAGTCTAACCACGAGTAGAAAGGTCTCTGAACGGTGCTAGAAAGGATTATAAAGGAAATTTGTCTTTGACTTGAGAATAGTGTAAATAGAGAGACCTTGTTTTGGAATGCAGCCTAAAATATATATCAGGGAAATGTCTTGGGAAATAAAGACGTTCAGTGTCATGTTAACCACAACACCCATTTATTGCCCATGGGTCTATGAATAAATGGATCTAGCACAACAAGACGCCTCATGGAAGGAAAAGGTGTCCTTAACTTGCCAATCCATACATTGTATAACAGTTTTACAATGGGTATCTTTGATTCTAATTGTTTGGGATTGTTCCACGGCAGCAGAAATTGTCGCCTGCTCTTAACTATTTCCAACTGCCCTGTGATCTTGCGTTGTATGCACACGGAATCTTCTGATTGTTCCAGAAAAGTGGGTATTTGCTGTCCAGCTGATAGAGAAAAT
The DNA here is from genome assembly GCA_014155875.1 of Cepaea nemoralis. Classification (NCBI taxonomy): domain Eukaryota; kingdom Metazoa; phylum Mollusca; class Gastropoda; order Stylommatophora; family Helicidae; genus Cepaea; species Cepaea nemoralis. The sequence goes on along the minus strand of JACEFZ010006228.1, from coordinate 75,436 downwards.
CAATGAGCACAACATATAGCTAGGATTCACGACAAACATAATGATACATAGAGAGGCATGGGGTCATTTCGATCAAAGTCTTTATCAACGAACTAAAAGAAAAGTTCTTTTTTTTATATTTTGAAAGAGAAAGCCCCCCCCCCCCCCCCCCCCCTTAAAAAAAAAACTGCTATAAAACAGGAAATTCACCTTTGAAAATAAGTAACGTATATTTGTTAACGAAACAACATGAAATGGAAATAGAAACTACAAATGTATGATCTCGACCGATGTCTCTTAAATGTGAGCGGAGTGTGAGATGAATTAGCTATAAATGGATGGTAACTGTCCCAGTGGTTGAAGTAACCAACTTGTTACAAGAGGGTCAGTTTTACGAAGTCATGATTATGATCACGGACGGAGTTGGCGGCGACAAAATGTTATCAGTGATGCTACTGTTATCAAATAGTATTGAGACTCTTCGCTGGCTGATGAATCAAGTCTATAGGTCCAATATGGCGGATAGGCGGTTGAACTGTTAAGGCCTCGGGAGTGTTTTTGCTTCTGGCTACGGCATGCTTACGCATGTTCCTCAAATCGTACTGATAGTACATGGTTCCGTCGCCCAGCTACTGAGCTGGGTGCTTGGTGCGACACTGAGAGCTGTGGATTTCACGTGGAGTGCTTTTACATATGTCAGCCGTTGTTTGTTTCGTGAACTACATGTTCAGAAAATTGCGGCGTCTGGTTGCTGAACTAGCTAGTTTTGCATTTTGCAGTAATATGTGCGAAGCTTCTGTGTTTCTACTGACTGCCGCTTCCATCGACGATGAACTGTAATGTTTGTGGTAGACTGCCATGTTGGCATTCTGGCAAGGGCCTTATGCGTGTACTTGCCTGTGTGTACTGCTGGGTTGTCGGTAGTGCTTTCTGTTCCACTCTTCATATGGGACAGAGAATTGTGTGTGATATTCACTGGTACAGGCACGGTGCATTATGGAGGTGACCCTTGGCCGTGAAGTTGGAACCGCGACAGGCTAAGTGGCTGTTGAATATGAGGACGAAGCACATATGGGCATATCCCGAGTACTATGATGTCGGTACTTGACTCAACTCAACTCAACTGAACTCAACTTCATCAGTAAAGAAATAATAGCATACTAAGACAGAAAGGACATATAATAAAACATCAGGTTATAGTAATATGTAACAATTAACGATAACAAGCTTATACACAGAATGGAATGACAAATAAGTACTTGTCAGGGCATCAGGATTATCCAGAGAAATGATAGTCTGTATTCCTGCTTGTTTCTGTACGTTGTCTTATATGTGTTGACGAAGGTTTGTCGCCGGAACGTCTTCATTGTTTTATGATGGTTTTCTTGTAAAACTCACCTGCACCACTTATAGATTGTTACTGGTGTACTAGCATTGTGAACTAGAAAAAATAAACAAACAAGAGATATAAGTTAACATATTTTGGCTGGCATTCATGGCAGTAAACGAAAGATGTCGAAATCAGATAACATACAAGACAATACACAAACTGAAAGCTAAAGAGTAGTCACACAAGGATTCCATCTTGCCTCCTCCAAATAACGACAGTGCCCCCCTGAAGAAACATTGTGCATCGATCCCCGTGAGTAAACATCGTCATGTAGGAGACCCATTGCAGAATACCCGTATAATTGCGAACGCATACACACACAAAAACATTGAATATTTACAGTTGGCTCCGACTGAACCTGATTACTGTCAACCCGTCACCTGGGTTTAACGAGCCTTCTAGAACTGTCTCCGCGTGGTCAGGCATTACTGTCAACTACGTAGACATTATTTGTGTTAAAGGTCAGAAAAGACTTAACATTATGTAAATTGTATTGAGTAAGCTGGAAACTACAGCCCAATCGTCACTGATTGTGTGACGAGATCATTTGCATGTCTGCCCTCTGCCTGTGTGCATGTTGACTGCTGTGGGCTTATGAATTAAGCGTAGGCTCTTCTGTTTGGTAACTACTGAACGTAGAATTGCCAAGAGATCAGGAACGGCATTAAAAAGCAGGGGTTGACTGTGACGTCCTGTAAAAGGATATGCAACTAACTTTTTTTCTATACTGTCTTGTGTTTGAAAGGCGACTGCGGGTTGGGGGTTTATTGAAAGCAGTTTGACGATTCCCCGACATGCCCGGCCTTGGGTTCAAAATCAGCCGCAAGTAACTTGGAAGATCGCTGTTGATTTCGATGTTATGAACGTCGGCCGTTCAAAAAGCTTTGGCAAGCTCGTGAACTAAAATTATTTATTAAACAGCCAATAAATAATGAAATTGACTATTGCGTCCTGTCAATGTCATGCAACTAATGTGTTTGATGTTACTGAGGTAACTGTGTTTTTACTCATTGTGCCTGATGAGGATAATGTGATTTTCACTGAAGTTGCATGATCGAAATTTCAGAGCGCTCTCTCTTAAAATGATGGTGCCCTGCTGGCGGGATAGGCGGTATTATTCTTACAACGGTCAGCTGGATTTAAACGTTGACTTCTCGCCCTAAACATGATGACTAAATTATCAGTACCTCAGAAATCGGAGTAGGCTCGACTATTGACATGTGGGCACTGGTAACAAGGAAAAGCTAGCCCAGACGCAAAAATCAGTCCAATTCGAGCAAAGCGAGCGTACGAAACAAACACTTAATTGTATTGAAGTGTGGCCTATAATGACTGACTGGCTCCTTGCCGTCTTCACGGACGATAGTTTGTCAAATGGAGTTATAATTCAAAACATGGGCTGAATTTAAAGGTCATGCATTGCCCGTGCAGCGTAATCCCTCTCTCGGCCTGTCTAGTTTACTCCACAGAAAAGGTCACACCAATACGTCTGGAGCGAGACAAGCTTCAAAAGCTGCCGGATCAGCAAAGCAAAACCCTAACTGTCCGCCTGTCGGAGCTTCGATCCCAGACCAGTTGCCGTCTAAGGCTTAGGGCCTGTTCTGCCATGCCATGACATTTAGTCTTCAGGTTGCATTTCCTCGCAGTAGAATAAGACTTATATCCTCACAATTGCACTCCTCCACCCGAAGCCGTTGGTTCAATGTGGGGTGTCGGGTTTGGTGAGCGCCCCCCAACATTCGGCGTTGACAGAACATACTGTCATACGGTAGTTCAGTCATATCAAAGAGCTGACACCAGGCTTATGTTAAAATTATAGTATTTCCATTGAGTTGAAGAAATCAAAATAATGTTCGCGCGCGCGTGTGTGTTCGTGTCTGTGCAACACAACCGACTTGATGATAACCATCGAATACCGTCTGGGCTATAAATGTGTAGAGCTAATGCCATATCTTTCCTTCCTTCTACCTCTAATTTCCAGGGTTGTCCAAGGGTCATAATTTACATTACAAAAATGTTTTGCATATCCTTTACACGTCAACGCTGTCAACATCAGCATCTTTCAGCTCATTGTTGATTTCTTGGCAAGATAACGCTCAGTAGTTTGTCATTTCTTTCTGAACCCCGGCTCTATACGCTCATAAGTCACTGGCGCGACTCGAACCGCTTCCAATTCTCGTGCGCTCAGATCAACCACGAGAGTTTTCGTGGGTTACGGAGAAAATAATTTACATTGCATGGTAATTTATGCATGTCCCATTCCATCCCGTCCCATGGGACTTTCCCACGAGATTCCCATAGGAATAGCATTCCCATGGCCAAGCCTGCCAGGCTTGGCCATGGGACGTGTTTTTCTGTCCCATTCAATGATAATTTATGCCTGTCCCATCCCGTCCCATCCTATCCCTACACTATTCAGAAAATGCCCCTATTTTCCCATAGGATTTCCATGGCCAATCCTGTTAATTTCCCTTTCTGGGTTTGTGCATGATTGGTTGAATTTTACAGCAGAACCTCTCTACAGGATGCAGTAATCAGTTCCACGCCAACCCAACTTTGTCGCCTCCTACGACACGCATGCTAGGTTACAGTATTACTACTTTTTGCTTCCCTTGTAAACCCCTGTAACTACGGGACAAAACATGGATTGGTACTTATGGTTGTTCTGATGTTACCAAATCCTGCTTCTGCTCTAATTACGACACCCACGTGTTTTATTCCACCACTTCATGTAGCATCTCTTCCACGTCTTTGTACTCATTCAGACGTCCACGGAAAGCAATAGTCCGCTTCAGCTTGTTGAAATCAGTGTAGAGTTTGAATTCAAACGGAGCGGATGTTAAGCCAAAATAGTTTCAATTTCTCTCTTCTGCACACTTTACACACTCCTGCAACCGAGTTTAGCTGTCATTTCACCGGTTTCATAGATGCATTCATCATCATCTCCTATCCTGTGTTTATTAGACGAGTGATGTGTCAGTTATGTTGTGTACGGGGTTTGAAGATTTTTGCTTATTCTCTTCCGCGCATCATCTTTCTGTTGGCCTGGATTCTCAGATCCCCACTGGGTTCTATAATTGCTTTTTAGAAAATTCTTCTGCGCCTCAGAACAGGACGCAATAGATTACGCAACTACATGTATACAAAATTCAAGATGGTGACTCAGCCATGTGCACATGTGGTTTGGCGTCGCAGACAGCAGAGCACATACTCCAGGACTGCCCAAACTACAACATATCCAGGCGAACCTTCTGGCCTAGAGAGACAACAGTGGAAGATAAACTCTATGGACCGCTGAATGAACTAAAAAAGACTGTTAGATTCATACAAGAGACGACATTGCAGTTGTAGACATGTTTCAGGCGAACGAAATAAGAAGAAGAAGAAGAAATCTCTTTGCCTCGTCATAGGTCTACCATATATATATATATGAGATGTGTGTGTCTAATTGAGTTAATATTCTATCTAATTGTATTAACTTGTCAGACTCTTGTTTTTAAAGGTATATTGCAATATGGGGAGATCCGCTGTGTGACAACCCTTTTGTATGTCTGAAATAGTCTAAGAAGTGCTGTTCAGGTCTGCTAGTTCGGCATATTTTTTTTTTTTTTTGCTCTTCTTTATTGAAGCGGCTTACTTCACAAAAGAAAAGAGAGAAATGTGATCGATTTTGTTCTGTCAGTTAAATGTAATGAGCTCTCCCTCTATCTCCTGCAATTAAAACTGAGTACATGCTTGAGCAAACAATCAGACAAGCATATAATGGTAGTGGAAATGTGGTTTCTGAGGAAAATGCAAAAAAATACCACGGACAGACAGACAAACCAATGATCTAGCCCTACAAGAAACAAATGAAAATCGAAAACTGATCAGAGAAATTAGAGGTTGGCAGTCAAGATTTTTGTTTAGCGTGTTATGAGGAGAAATAGAATTTGATGACAACTGGAGAGATGGGGAGGGGGGACAAGAGGCAGGCAGTGAGGTAAATATCTGAATGGCTTGGCCACATGACATGGTCGAGACAAGAACACAGTGCTGATCCACGACTCTGGTGATCGTGTGAGATTACGAACTGTGACCCTCCACGCTTATCGGCATGGCACATAACGATGCTAACATGCTTGATATAGTCAGCAGACCATAGGTAGAAATATGCCATTAATCATTTATTACTTGATGGGTGTACGAATATGTGGATGCTTGAGTAATGTAAACAATAGTAACATACGAAATTTAGGGCATTGTTTGCATATTACAATTACGGTAAACGGTGGACGTTGCGACGACAAGCCTTCATCGGTAACAACAAGAAAACACACCAACACAGAAACCATAGAAATAGCACTACAGTAACTACATTGCGCCGGCTTTCTGGCCTAGAGGTTAGCGACTTTTCTCCGTAATCTCGTATACTCTCGTAAGTAACGTGGCGACGGTGAGAATCAGCAGTAGTTCGAATCACGTCGGTAACTTACGGGGCATGTGAGCCGGCCGCTCAGAAAGCAATGGCAAACCACTGAGCATAATCTTGCCAAGAAATCAACAATCAGCTGAAGATGCTGATGTTGACAGCAATGTCCTGTAAAGGATATGCAAACAATTTTTTTAAACTACATTGGAACATAATAGACTGAATGAAATAACTGTTTTTTTTCCCCATTCGAATTGAACTCGCTAGTTTTCTTTTTGTGTGTGGATTTCTTTTTTAAAGTTGCATATCTCTTACAGGACGTTGCAGTTAACACCAGCATTTACTGCCGTTGTTGATGGCTTGGCAAGTTTTACGTTCAGTAGTTTGCCATTGCTTTCTGAACGACCGGCTCCCATACCAACACGTTAAACCAGCGCGACACTGTCTGCTACCAAATCGGTCACTACTGTGTTTTGAACGTGGGTAAGCGGCACTACCAATCGCGTCAGCAACGCCATCGGTGGCGTGTGGATTAGTTTTCCCTATTATCAATATCCAGGGTTGTCCTTGGAACATAATTTACATTGCGTGGTAATTTATGCATGCCCAATCCCATCCCGTCTCAAGGGACATTCCCATGGGAATAACATTCCCACGGCCAAGCCTGGCAAGCTTTTCCATGGGACGTGTTTTTCTGTACCATCGGATGGTAATTTATGTCTGTCCCATCCCGTCCCATTCAATCCCTACACTATTCAGAAAATCCCCCTTTTTCCCCATGGGATTCCCATGGCCAAGCCTGCCAATATTCCTTGCCATCAGGCGAACCCACTCCGACTTCTGAGGTACTTGTCATTTATGTACCAAAGTCAACGACGAGAAGTCAATAGTTTAGTCTAACTGACCGGTGTAGGTGTTGAACCCGAAATTTCGCCATCAGCTTAACGGAAGTTCAAGAGCGAGCGCTCGTATCCATTCAGAAATACACTGAAATAATTACTGAAATAATGATTGCAAGAAATATGCTTTCGCAACAGTATTAGATGGTCGAAATTGTATAAATAGTAAAGATAATCACCACTATTGTACATATTCGGTCTATTCGGTACATTAAGTGAGTGCAGTCTCTCTGCGTAAACACCACTTTGTTTTGACAACTGTTTTCTCATAACATAAATAATATGTTTTCTTACTGTTTCAATTTCATACGCCAAATTCCATACTTGAATTTACTAGAATGTCTGGATTATCGTCTCAATTATCCTTTCTCTAGACAACATAAAATAAAAGGCATACAGAAATGACAGTCTGTGTCAATGTGCACTTGCCTTTCTCAATTGTTTTGGAGAAAGCATTTCGGTAATCTGGATCTATTATCACAATTATTTCTTCCCCTGAAACCCATTTATAAGAAGCTGTACTTTCATTGTGGCTGCATTTCCACTAGTTTAATATTTACAACCGCCAGCCAGGTTTGATTAGTCGCATATCGTCTCGATGAACGTATTTTCTCTGAAACTAAATTGCGAGCTATCGCTTCTTATATTTAGTTTTCTAACTTGATTGTTCCGTCACGTTTGATTATTGTAATGTGTTGCACATGCAAGGGACACAATTATTGTATGTAGTATATTCAGGGGCAGTAATGTACTTATAATCTAGGCTACGGCTTACGTGTCTCAGGATTTGTTATTGTTTTCATGTATTTTATTTTCTGGTTGCTTTCTTTGTTTAGCTGTATTAGTTATAATTCTCGTATATTTTCTTTTCTTGTTGTTTTCTTTGGTCTTTTTACTTCTCCTTCTATTAGTAGTTTTAATGTATTTTATTTTCTTGTGTTTTTTGTTTGTTTTCGTTTTTTAAATTTTTCTATTGTTTAATTTGCTGCGAGTTAATTGTATTAGTTATAGTTTTCATGTATTTGACTCTTTTCCCCCTTTGTTTTGCTACTAGGTAGCTGTCTTGTATTCCTAATATTAAGGTTGATATTAATACGCGCAATACACTCGAGTACAAAAGACACGTGTAGGCTGACAGACATGAACGGTATTATACTGAGGTACATAATGATGGCCGGTCTCTCTGGCCGAGGGGTTACAACACTTTCTCCGTAATCCCGTTTATCACGCAGAGTCTCGTAGCGGACGAGAGCTGGAAGCGGTTCGACCCCCGCTGGTGACTTGCGGAATAACTGAGCCGGCCGCTCAGAAAGCAATGGCAAACTACTGAGCGTAATCTTGCCAAGAAATCAACAGACAGCTGAAAGATGCTGCTTTTGACAGCGATATCCTGTAAAGGATACGCGGGAAAAAAAAACATAATGATGATGGTACATATAAAATTAGCAATTAACCTGCATTAACTCATTAAATACGAGATCGCACATCTTTAAGGTTATCTAACTGGGTGCGTCGGCGTACACATCTTTATTCAGCTAAACCCTGTCGCCATTTAAAGGCAGCAGGTTCGAATCCTGTATGACATTAGTATACACTTCAATTTTTATATTGTCTAATGTTCCCTGTGATCCCTACTACTTTACTTTACCTCTGTGAGTGTCCGTTAGTATCTCTAATTCTCTTACTGTCTATTAATCAAAGATACCCACACATGATCTTCTTTCCACTACTGCCCACTTTTAATATCCTAGTATTCACAGTGAGACGACAATCCAGACACCATATATACTCACTCATTATAAAGGAAATGAAGCGTGGTGAGCATATGATAGTGTTTACCCCATATATGTACAGGCCAATCGACACTGAATGGATGAAGTGGGCACTTTTACGGGCGCCTTTACTTCAACAAACATTTCCTGGCGTCTATTTTAGGCTGGATAGATCTGGATGCCTAGATCAAATAATTAATGATGATGATGATGATGATGATGATGATGATGATGATGATGATGATGATAATGATAGTTCTGGAAGCCTAGATCAAATATTTAATGATGATGATGATGATGATGATGATGATGATGATGATGATGATGATGATGATGATGATGATGATGATAGTTCTGGAAGCCTAGATCAAATATTTAATGATGATGATGGTGATGATGATGATTATGATGATGATGATGATGATGATGATGATGATGATGATGATGATGATGATGATGATGATGATGATGATGATGATCATGATGATGATGATGATGATGATGATGATACAAACTCTCTTTCATGACCACTGCGCCGGTAGGCAAGCCAGCCAGTTAGTGACTGCCATACAGCAGCTCACACCATTCATTCTACTAATATCTCAAATAATATTCTACTCGTAATTTTTGTAACCTCACTTTTGTGCCTAAACGCCAGGGACAGCAAGAACCAAATTTCATACCTGTAGAAGTCAAAGCAGTTATACAGAAAAGTCCTAAAAACAAATCACCAGGTCCAGATGGAATCACCACAGAAGCTATTCAGGCATGTGGGAAAACAGGAGTTAAATGGCTAACAAGACTTTTTAATATAGCATGGGAAGAAAGAAAAGTCCCAGATGATTGGCAACAGGCAATAATATTACCAATATGGAAAAAGAAAGGCAATATGAGAGAGTGCGAAACATACAGAGGTATATCACTCCTGAGCCATAGAGGGAAAATGTATGCAATACTTTTGGAACAAAGAGCTAGACCAATAGTTGAACAACAGTTAAGCAAAGCACAATTCGGTTTTCGGAAAGGTAAAAGTTGCACTGATGCATTATTTACACTTAGACAAATTTGTGAAAAAACTATTGAATATAGTGACCAGCAGAATATTGTGTTTGTAGATCAGGAAAAGGCTTTTGATAGAGTAGACAGATACAAATTATGGACCATCCTTGAAGACTATGGGATAGAAGGGCAACTGCTAGAAAACATCATAGCCATGTACCACTCGAGCCAAAGTGCAGTAAGAACACAGGAAGGTATATCAGATATGTTCACAGTCAACACAGGAGTGAGGCAGGGATGTGTGCTCTCTCCCCTGCTATTCAATATCTACATGGACAGAATTTCCAAAGAAGCAAGTCTCGACAGACCAGATTCAGAAAATTTAGAACTCTTTACTCCAGATGAAACAATTGACCCACAGGGAATAAATGAACTTCTATTTGCAGATGATCAGTGCCTGTTTTACAGCGACGAGGGCAGACTACAAAATCATATTACTAATCTGAGTTCAACCTGCAGCAGATACAATATGAGCATAAATACAGCCAAACCCGAAGTAATGCAAGTTAGCAGATCGCCTGGTCCACTAAGTATACAGATAAATAACACACCTCTGAAACAAGTTAAAGAATTCAAATACCTTGGAAGTATGATCACAGAAGATGGCAGATTAGACAGAGAAATTGAAATCAGATGTCAAAAAGCTAGTGCACTTACATATCAACTGTCACCCTTACTGAAACATCCAAACATACCCATGTCCGCAAAACGACAGATAATAAACAGCATATTCACACCAACCCTATGCTACCAATCTCAAACCTGGACTTTATCCAAATTACACCTTCGCAAAATCAACACCTGCGAAATGAGATGCCTGAGGAGAGCTGCCAACTTAACAATCCGAGACCGAGTAAGAAATGTTACTATCAGACAGACTGTGGGATCAACACCTTGTGCCACATTTATTGAAAGACAGAAGATCAAGTGGTTTGGCCATGTTGTTAGAATGCAACATCAGCAACTACCATCACTGGCCTTACATCAAAGATCATCTGCGACGAGACCACGAGGACGTCCAAGAAGAAAATGGATTGACGACATCAGAGACATTGTACAACCACACGGAATGACACTATCCAGTGCCGCCCACCGGGCGCTGGAACGCAAATTATTCCTCCCCACGACGCTTGACGGCAGAAGTGGAAGATGATGATGATGATGATGAATTTTTGTAACGGCACACCCATACAGACACAATGTATACCAACTGCTGACATGCGTATACAGACATAATGTGTATCTATTAATGGCATTCCAATACACATAATGTGTATCCATTAACGGCATTTATATACACACAATGATATGTATCCATTAATGACATATTTATACAGATACAAAGTGTATCATTTACTCCCCGATGATCCGAGTATCCACATTTGAGAATCCACATCTCACATATTATCCATTGTTCCAGCGTGATGATCATGATGCTGCAGTACTTCGTCCCACTTGCAGTCATCACAGTCACCAACACCCACATAGGATACATCGTATGGATCAAGAAGACTCCCGGAGAAGCGGAAGAGGACCGGGACAGGAGGCTGGCTGCGTCCAAACGACGAGTAGGTTTTTAAAGTCTGCGTGTCTATGTGAACGTGTGTGGGACATTAACATAATATATTTACCGATGTCACAATATACATATCTGACAGAGGTTTTAGCGTATAAGCTCATCATTATGATTATGCTAACCGATTTCTTCTTCTTCTTCTTCTTCTTCTTCTTCTTCTTCTTCTTCTTCTTCTTCTTCTTCTTCTTCTTCTTCTTCTTCTACTGCTGCTGCTACTACTACTACTACTACTACTACTACTACTACTACTACTACTACTACTACTACTACTACCACCACTACTACTACTACTACTACTATTACTACTACTACTACTGCTACTACTACTATCACTACTACTACTGCTACTGCTACTACTAATACTACTGTAACTGCTACTGATATTACTACATCTACTTCTGCCATTACTGCTTCTAAAACTACTACTACTACTACTGCTACTACTACTACTACTACTACTACTACTACTACTACTACTACTACTACTACTACTACTACTACTACTACTACTACAACTACTACTACTACTATTACTACTACTACTTCTATTACTACTGCTACTATTTTTGCTTCTACTACTACTACAACTACTGCTACTACTACTACTACTACTACTACTGCTACTACTACTACTACTACTACTACTACTACTACTACAACTACTACTACTACTACTACTACTACTACTACTACTACTACTACTGCTACTACTACTACTACTACTACAACTACTACTACTAATACTACTACTACTACTACTACTACTACTACTACTACTACTACTACTACTACTACTATTACTACTACTACTATTACTACTACTACTTCTATTACTACTGCTACTACTTTTGCTTCTACTACTACTACAACTACTGCTACTACTACTACTACTACTGCTACTACTACTACTACTACTACTACTACTACTACTACTACTACTACTACTACTACTACTACTACTACTACAACTACTACTACTACTACTACTACTACTACTACTACTACTACTACTACTACTACTACAACTACTACTACTACTACTACTAGTATTACTACTACTACTAGTATTACTACTACTACTACTTCTGCTACTACTACTACTACAGCTACTGCTACTACTACTACTACTACTACTACTACTACTTCTACTACTACTACTACTACTACTATTACTACTACTACTACAACAACAACAACTACTACTACTACTACTACTAGTATTACTACTACTACTAGTATTACTACTACTACTACTACTACTACTACTACTACTACTACAGCTACTGCTACTACAACTACTACTACTACTACTACTACCACGACTACTTTTCTCTATGCCTGCTAACCTTTCGAGGTCAGGTGATAAAAAAATATCTGTAGCTAGCTCTGGTGCCTGCTTCATACGTGGTGGGATTCAGAGCCTACGATATTCAATAAAAGAAGGTAAGTGACAGACATTGAAGTAAGAAGACACACCAATCATCATATAAGAGATCATTTGGAGAACGTCGCTCTTGTCATGGCTTCCCGAGAAGCCTCTCAACCCCTGAACTTTCCTCTGCTTCATCCACTCTCCTGCCTAAGGTACCTGCGATGTCTTGTGTCTATCTTCATTCTCGTCGACCCCTGCCAATTGGTTCAAAAACCATGTCTTCCTTTACTGTTCTTTACAAGCAACTGTGAAGTTTAATATGAACAAAGTATTTTAGCTTCGGAAACATGACGCTGTCTATGAGTCAGGTTGTTTAGATGTTCAGATACTGCAGAATTTCACTATTGTGTTTCTTCATGATACGCAATATTCTAAAGATATTTTTGTAACATTTAAGCTCAGAAGCCCCAATTTTCATCTTTAGTGTTTGCGAAGTTGTTAATGACACCGGTTAGATGCATGTTCTCAACAACTTACTTTACTCACAGGCTCTCAATTCTACATTTAATATCTGTTTTACGATGGCCAAACTGAGAGCGACTTTTTTTTTTTACAGTCCCCATTTTCTCACTTTGATTACACAGCCAGAATATTCACAGTTTGTGGTATCTTCAATTTCTTCTGTGTTGGTCTGGATGTTTATTTTGTATGTAGTTTCATCCGTATTGGTGTTACCTTTCCTCTGGAGTACACTAGACAGACCGAGAGAGGGATCATACTGCATGGGCGACACATGATCTCTAAATTCAGCTCAGACTTTGTGTTATGGTGAGATAGATAACCCCATTTTACAAACTATCGTCTGTCAAGACGGCAAGGTGCCAGTCAGTCAGTTTTGTCCGTGGGTATTATTTTTGCTTAGATTGAGACATACAAAGATTTTGATTGTTACAGTCAGTTTGACATTGACAGCTTCAAGCACACATTGTTGATTAGTCTATATAGATATGTACCCAGCACCATATGCCTTGGGAGTTGCATCAGCGTAAGGCGAAAACACTCGCCATCCGTTAAAAAAGGTCAGGGGTTCGATCAGCAGTGAGGTGGATTTTGATGTTTTTCTTTTTGTTTCTTTTTAAATTGACCTGGGCTGTTAGGATGGCCCAGCGTAAAATTGGTACCAGGAAATGTCTTGGGAAGTAAAATCGGCCGGCGTGATCCTGACCCCATCTGGTAGCAGTAGCAGTTTCACTATGTGTCCGTCTAGCCCTTCCTTGAAGTTTTGAGTGTCGGCCAGATCTTCTGATCACCCCCTGTATCACTATTCTCTCCAAACCGTGATGATATATTTGTTCTTCAGAATTATGCACACTAATCCACAGAGCCTCCACCAGATCTGAATTATCGTGCCCCAATACCCGACCAGGCCAATCTGTCTGCCTGCTCGTTTCCCATCCCACCTCCACATTTGACTGTAACGTTAAATTAGTACTAAAATACAGATTAGAAGCACAGAGACCGACTTAAACATATTGAAATAAATGACAAACATGTGTGAACTAATATCTGTGAAGCACAGAAAGACCAAATATGGAAATAAACAGAATAGTTCATGACTGGCTTGGGTAGAGATCTAGACAGGTTCAGTGGAATCATAAAGTGATGGAAAACACTGAGGATGGATAAAACATACATTCCCAAACCCTGAGAGCATTATAACGAAAAAGTCATATCACTAAAACCCACAAGGCATGCTAAATAAGCGAGATATGCAAACACATGGAAAATGGAATTCGGCGCAGGGATGAAGAACTTGGGAAGGGCATGGAGCAAGCTGGAGGATATAGCCAAAGACAGGACGGCAGGGCATTCGGTGGTTGAAGCCTTGGAGTCAATTTAGGCAGTAAATGTTTAAGAAGAAGAAGCTAAGGCTTAGACAGGTCCGTGTTACATGCTGTCTTTTCTGCCCTTCACACCAGATCATCCAGCCTTTTTTTTTAAATCTTGTAGGTAGGTTTTACTCTTCTTATATATAAAACAGAGTGTATGTATGTATGTATGTATGTATGTATGTATGTATGTATGTATGTATGTATGTATGTATGTATGTATGTATGTATGTATGTATGTATGTATGTATGTATGTATGTATGTATGTATGTATGTATGTATGTATGTATGTATGTATGTATGTATGTATGTATGTATGTATGTCCTTTATTTGTTCGCGAACGGTCCATCCGATTGAGATGAAATTTTCTACACGTCTTCCTTTCATTCCAGAGCTGCCAACTGTGATATTTTTTTAGTGTGAAATTGCCTGCTTACTCAGTATTATTTCATTTTTCATTTTTCATAATAATTTATATATAGCAAAGGGACTTAACTCTGTAAAAGTTTATTCAAGGGGCATAACTTTTCTGTATAACTTATAGTCATATTGTGGCATCGTTTTCAAAGATTTATAAACTCTGTGTCCATAGTTATGTACCGGCATATGAGTTATAATAAATAATGATACAATCTGTAAGGCATTTTCAAAGTTTTCATAAAAATAATGCACAATGCATAACATTGTAACTCATCTTTTTTGCTTAAGAAGTTACTGTAGTCATGCAGGTGATTAGAAAGAGTTTTCATTAAAAATAATGGATGGTGTGTGGAAGGACATTCTTTTAAGTTACTTTTTTTGTTGTATGAATTTAATGAGAACTTATATGACTACTTATATGAATTAAATTAGATGCTCCCCACCAGGGACTGGGCGAAGCCGGACAGGGTCAGGCAGACAGATAGACAGACAGACAGACAGACAGACAAATAGACAGTCGGTAACGGGAACGGGAACTTATATGACTACTTATATGAATTAAATGAGATGCTCCCCACCAGGAAATGGGCGAAGCCGGGCAGGGTCAGGCAGACAGATAGACAGACAGATAGACAGTCGGGAACGGGAACTTATATGACTACTTATATGAATTAAATTAGATGCTCCACACCAGGAGCTGAGCAATGCCGGGCCGGGTCAGTCAGACAGACAGACACACAGACAGACAGACAGACAGACAGACAGACAGACAGTCGGTAACGGGAACGGGAACTTATATGACTACTTATATGAATTAAATGAGATGCTCCCCACCAGGGTCTGGGCGAAGCCGGGCAGGGTCAGCTAGTAATATATAAATTAGGATGTATGTATGTAAATATATATGTATGTAAATATATATGTATGTCCTTTATACGTTCGCGAACGGTCCATCCGATTGAGATGAAATTTTCTACACGTCTTTCTTTCATTCCAGCGCTGCCAACTGTCGTATTTTTTTTTTCTTCCTCCTCCTCCCTCCTCCCCCTCCCAAAATACGTACGTAAATATATGATGATGATGATGAAAGAATCCCCGAACCAAAACACTAGGGAAAGCGAAGAAAATGACGTGACTACACAGAATCGTCACACGGCAATCATCATCATCATCAAGTGCCGTGCCGGCTGGCGTAGGCGTTCATGGCTCTCCGTAGATCTCGGTCTTTGGTTTTCTGGATCAACTCTGCTGCTGATATTCCTCCATGCCACGGCAATATAGATAACAATTCATCTCTTTATGTGTAAGGAAGTTATCTACAGTTATGTACAAGGGAAGAACAATCAATGGAAGGACCGAAATCACAGAACCTAGACGAGTATGAATTCGGAATGGCAAACTCCCTCCTCCTCTCTTCTCCTCCTCCCTCTACCTCCTCCCCTCCTCCTCCCTCCTCCTCCCTCTACCTCCTCCCTCCACCCTCCTCCTCTTCCTCCTCCCTCTACCTCCTCCCTCCTCCTTCTCACTCTTCCTTCTCCCTCTTCCTCTCCCCTCCTCCTCCCTCCTCCTCCCTCCTACTCCCTCCGCCTCCTCCCCCCTCCTCCCTCCTCTTCCCTCCTCCTCCCTCTCCTTCCTCATCCCTCCTCCTCCCTCCTCCTCCTCCTGCCTCCCTCCTCCTCCTGCCTCCTTCTCCCTCATCATCCTCCCTCCTCCCTCCTCCTTCTCCCTCTTCCCTCTTCCTCCTCCTCCTACCTCCTCCCTCCTCCTCCTCCCTCTACCTCCTCCTCTCTCCACCCTCCTCCTCCTCCCTCCTCCTCCTCTCCCTCCTCCCTTTCCTTCCTCCTCCAACTCCTCCCTCCTCCTCCCTCTTCCTCCTCCTCCTTCTCCTTCCTCCTCCTCCTCCCTCTACCTTCTCCTACCTACTCGCCCTCCTCCCTCCTCCTAATCACTCCTCTTCCTCCCTCCTCCCTTCTCCTCCTCTTTCCTCCTCCTCCCTCCTCCTCCTCCCTCCTCCTAACTCATCTCTCCTCCTCTTAATCCCATCTCCTCCTCCTGCCTCCTTCTCCCTCATCATCCTCCCTCCTTCTCCCTCTTCCCTCTTCCTCCTCCTCCTACCTCCTCCCTCCTCCTCCTCCCTCTACCTCCTCCTCTCTCCACCCTCCTCCTCCTCCCTCCTCCTCCTCTCCCTCCTCCCTTTCCTTCCTCCTCCAACTCCTCCCTCCTCCTCCCTCTTCCTCCTCCTCCTTCTCCTTCCTCCTCCTCCTCCCTCTACCTTCTCCTACCTCCTCGCCCTCCTCCCTCCTCCTAATCACTCCTCTTCCTCCCTCCTCTCTTCTCCTCCTCTTTCCTCCTCCTCCCTCCTCCTCCCTCCTCCTAACTCATCTCTCCTCCTCTTAATCCCTCCTCCTCCCTCCTATTCCTCCCTACTCCTACTCCTCCCTCCTCTTCCCTCCTCCTCCTCCTCTCTCCGCCTATCTCTTCCTCCCTCCTCCTCCTCCCTCTTCCTCCTCCTCCCTCCTCCTCCCCTCCTCATCCTCCCCCTCCTCCTCTTCCCTCCTCCTCCCCCTCCTTCTCCTCCCTCCTCCCTCCTCCTTCTCCCTCCTCCTTCTCCCTCTTCCTCCTCCCTCTTCCTTCCTCTTCCTTCTCCCTCCGCCTCCTCCCTCCTCCTACTCTCTCCTCCTCCTCCCTCTCCCTCCTCCTCCCTCTCCCTCCTCCTCCCTCTCCCCTCCTCCCTCCTCCTCCTGCGTTCTCCTCCTCCTTCCTCCTCCCTCTTCCTCCTCCCTCCTCCTCCCCCTCCTCCTCCACCCTACTCCTCCCTCCTCCTCCTAATCCCTCCTCCTCCCTCCTATTCCTCCCTACTCCTCCTGTCTCCTCCTCCTCCCTCCTCCCTCCTCTTCCCTCCTCCACCTCCCTCTTCCTCTTCCCTCCTCCATTTACCCAAGACAGACAGACAGACAGATAGTCGGGAACGGGATCTTATATGACTACTTATATGATTCAAATGAGATGCTCTCCACCATGGGCTGGGCCGGGTCAGACAGACAGACGGATAGATAGATCGACAGACAGACAGACAGACAGACAGACAGACAGACAGACAGACAGACAGACAGACAGACAGACAGACAGACAGACAGACAGTCGGGAACGGGAACGGGAGCTTATAT